>CM053028.1:328674881-328704137 GCA_028564925.1 Lithobates sylvaticus | reverse complement strand
GACGAGTTGCTGAGGCTTCGGTCAGTGGCAGAAGGAGCGGTGGGGAAGGTGGACGTCTGACCGATGCGTTCAGACAATTTTTTAGTCCGCAGCCCCCAAGGTATGATCGGTTCCAGCAACCATCGCCAGCGTCTGATATACATGGTGCAGGAATACCTTGGGGCAAGGTCAGACTTGGACACCTTTCCCACCGAAAATCCTCTGGCTTACTGGGTCCTGAGGATGGATCACTGGCCAGAGCTTGCACAGTATGCAATTGAGCTACTGGCCTGTCCTGCCTCCAGCGTTCTTTCCGAACGCACATTCAGTGCTGCTGGAGGATTTGTGACTGATCATAGGGTGCGCCTGTCCACGCCTCGGTTGATCGACTGACATTCATCAAAATGAATCAGTCTTGGATCACCACCAGCTACCAGGCACCTGAGGCGGATATAACCGAATAATTTTTAATGTCACATCCCTTCAAGACTGCCTATGCTGATGCTGAGTGACTGTCCTCTTATGTTCACTGACTATCCTCTTCCTCCTCCTCAATGATCCATGCCACAGCACCAGTGCCTAAGGCACAATTTTTCAGCCCCTGTTTAACAGGGGCGTGTACTTACAATTTTTAAAAAAAATGCTTCGCAACACGTGTGACTGCTGTGCTCCAAGTACAGTCTCTGTGAGGGCCGTGTTGCAGTGTTTGTGGCACCAGCACCAGTGCCTAAGGCACAATTTTTCAGCCCCTGTTTAACAGGGGCGTGTACTTACAATTTTTTTTAAAAAAATGCTTCGCAACACGTGTGACTGCTGTGCTCCAAGTACAGTCTCTGTGAGGGCCGTGTTGCAGTGTTGTGGCACCAGCACCAGTGCCTAAGGCACAATTTTTCAGCCCCTGTTTAACAGGGCGTGTACTTACAATTTTTTAAAAAAATGCTTCGCAACACGTGTGACTGCTGTGCTCCAAGTACAGTCTCTGTGAGGGCCGTGTTGCAGTGTTGTGGCACCAGCACCAGTGCCTAAGGCACAATTTTTCAGCCCCTGTTTAACAGGGGCGTGTACTTACAATTTTTTAAAAAATGCTTCGCAAACACGTGTGACTGCTGTGCTCCAAGTTACAGTATCTGTGAGGGCCGGGTTGCAGTGTTGTGGCACCAGCACCAGTGCCTAAGGCACAATTTTTCAGCCCCTGTTTAACAGGGGCGTGTACTTACAATTTTTTAAAAAAATGCTTCGCAACACGTGTGACTGCTGTGCTCCAAGTACAGTCTCTGTGAGGGGTTGCAGTGTTGTGGCACCAGCACCAGTGCCTAAGGCACAATTTTTCAGCCCCTGTTTAACAGGGGCGGGTAATTACAAATCTTGATCTAATAGTTCACAGCAGGGCCCATTCCTGCGCCCACCAAGAGTAACTATGAGGGCCTGCAGTCTTGTGGCAACACCGTCCACCACCACCGCCAAAGGCCCAATTTTTCTGCCCTGTTCATCAGGTGCTTGCAATTACAAATCTTGATCTAATAACTCACAGCAGGGCCCATTCCTGCGCCCACCAAGAGTAACTATGAGGGCCTACAGTCTTGTGGCAAACACCGTCCACCACCACCGCCAAAGGCCCAATTTTTCTGCCCTGTTCATCAGGTGCTTGCAATTACAAATCTTGATCTAATAACTCACAGCAGGGCCCATTCCTGCGCCCACCAAGAGTAACTGTGAGAGCTTACAGTCTTGTGGCAAAACCGTCCACCACCAACCCCCACCCCCACCCCCAATTTTTCTGCCCTGTTCAACAGGTGCATGCAATTACAAATCTTGATCTATTAACTCACAGCAGGGCCCATTCCTGTGCCCACCAGTCTTGTGGCTACACCAACATCTAATAGGGCAAATTTCTGCAGAGTATATACGCCAGGCCCCTACTTTCAAACATCCAACTTACAAACGACTCCTACTTGCAAATGGAAAGAGAAAACAGGAAGTGAGAGGAAATCTACCCCTAGGAAGGGAAATTCTATCCTGTTAGATTTAATTTGGGAAAAAGGTATCTCCTCTCTACTGATACTTTATCACCAATCCTTGTTTCAATTAAAACCCCACTTTTCCAAAAACATTTGTCATTGGGACGGAAAGTGAGGTGACATGTTCTGAACAGATGTGCAAAGACAGCAAATGTTACAGGGGTGATAACCCCTCCCTATGTTCTCCAAAAAGCTTAAAAATAGATTTTTTTGGGATGGAGCTACACTTCATAATGTACCTGTTCAGATTCTACTTAAGATCAAACCTAAAGCCGCAAGTGGTTTTAAATGGCTTCTTTTTTTCCTTTACAAATGTCATTTTGTGCAAGGACAGTTCTAAACACGGGAAACACATGCCACTTCACAGGCATACTTTGGACACCCCCCAGGTACCATATTTAAAGGAAAATGTCACTTTTTTTTTTTCACTTTATGCATCATTAAAATGACTGCTCCCGAAAAAACGTTAGTTTTTAAAAGTTCTTTTTGCATTGATATATGTCCCCTGGGGCAGGACCCGGGTCCCCAAACCTGTTTTATGACATTAACATGCATATTGGCCGTTGTAATTAGCACTTTTGATTTCGAACGTTCGCGTCCATTATAACGTATAGGGTTCGAAAATTCGCGCGAACTTTCGGTCCGTTCGAAGGTTCTGGTTCGAACCGAACCCGGGGGTGTTCGGCTCATCCCTAATGACCATGATCAAATATTGAATAAAAAGTTGAACTTACATTTTTACCTATAATTATCTGGAATAGACTATTTTAAAAAGTGATAAAATGTTTTCAGCCGGGGCTTAAATTAATGCTGCTTCTAATGTAGCACTTTGATCTCTTTGAGTCCCGCAGTCCTATCAAATGAGCTTCTTTCAGAAAAAAAAAAAAACACTCTAGTCAGAATCTAAGCATTTCACATTGCATTTCATATTGAGATAAAGCATCATTCATGAGTTCACTGCAAAATTTTTAATGTAAAAAATCACTGGAACGGAAAACTCTCATGTGACCTTACTTTTACAGTCTTCTATACCAGATTCATCATGGTGAATCGTTAGAATACATACAAAATGTTATAAACATCAATGTGCAGAAACATTACCAGTAATTGCAGTTGTCTTTCATTATTGATCTATCTTCATAATATGTTCCGGCTTTGAAGCACCCTGTCAATACAATTTGCAATATTAAAGCTTGAAATATTGGTTTTTATTTACTTTTTAAAAAATTATTTTTTTGTAGTATTTATATACAGTTGTTCTGACATCATACTTAGGGATTAACAGAATACACAGCATAGATGCATTCACACATGCACCCCAGATAAGTTTACAACATCATGTCACACTCATAAGCCCTGTAGAATTTGCTCGGAGGAAAGCAATTAACCTACTAGTATATATCAGATTGCCGGAGCCAAACCTATGCAAGCACAGCGAGAACATACAGACTCCATGCAAATTGAATTTGTTTGACATAATAAAACATTTATATACTATATGGAAATGCCTTTAATACAGGATACACTCTAGCAGAAGCTTTTTAGTTTGTTTTTTAATACCTATGAAGCAGCATTAAAGGGTGACTTTACCTTTTTTTTTAATTAATATTGTAATAAGCTTCACAAAGGCACAGTTGTCCTTTTAACCACTTCACCTTTTCACCTGCTTCTTGCCCAGGCTAATTTTCAGCTTTCAGCGCTGTAACATTTTGAATGACAATTGCGCCATCATGTAACACTGTACCCAAATGACATTTTTTATAATTTGTTTCCCCACAAATAGAGCTTTCTTTTGGTGGTATTTGATCACCTCTACGGTTTTTATTTTTTTTGCGCTATAAACAAAAAAAGAGCGACAATTTTTGAAAAAAACATAATATTTTTTTACTTTTGCTATAATAAATATCCAATTTAAAAAAAAAACAAAACAAATTTTTTCCTCAGTTTAGGCCGATATGTATTCTATATATTTTTGGTAAAAAAAAATGCAATAAGCATATATTGATTGGTTTGCGCAAAAGTTATAGTGCCTACAAAATAGGGGATAGATTTATGGCATTTTTATTATTCCTTTTTTTACTAGTAACGGCGGAGAGCTGCGATTTTTATCGTGACTGTAGCATTGCGGCGGACACATTGGATACTTTTGACACTATTTTGGGACCAGTGTCACTTATACAGCGATCAGTGCTAGTTTGCGAGTTAACACTAGGGGGCGATCAAGGGGTTAACTGTGTTACCTAGGGAGTGATTCTAACTGTGGAGGGAGGGGACTGAAGAGGGGAGGAGACTGATCGGTGTTCCTATATACTAGGAACACACAATCTATCTCCTCTCCCCTAACAGGACGCGGATCTGTGTGTTTACACACACAGATCCATGTTCCTGTTCTGTCACCAGCTATAGCAGGTGCCCGGCGGACATCGAGGCCGCCGGGCCTCCCTCTGACTTGGCAGGTGGCCAACCGAAGGTCAGAAGGGAGCCACACAGTGTCGCAACCCGGGTGGAGATGGGCAGGAGGACTGCTGCGAGTCCCCCATGGGCGGATCTGGCGCTCTCCCATGAGTTCATGTGCAGAACTCTGCGCAGGTTGGGTCTGGGGGAGATGTTTTGTTCGTATGGGAATGTGATGTACAGTGACATATGTAGCTTGGTGTTGGTGAATGGTTGGAAAACTGACCCCTTTCCAGTTCGGTCTGGGGTCAGACAAGGCTGCCCTCTCTCACCTCTGCTTTTTGTCTGTTGTATAGAGCTCTTTGCCGCAAGCATCAGACGGAACCCAGAGATCAGAGGGATCACCGCACCAGGACCAGACAGACGGGAGGTCAAGTGCTCACTCTACATGGATGATGTGACGGTGTTCTGTGCCGACCGGCGCTCCATCGACACACTCGCCCAGACCTGTGAGGACTTCGGCCAAGCTTCAGGGGCAAAGGTCAACTGCGGGAAGTCGGAAGTCATGCTCTTCGGAAAGTGGTTCCTGCCTTCCTCTGCGCCAATGCCTTTCGGCGTCAAAGCAGACTTCATCAAAATTCTTGGAGTCTGGTTTGGAGCTGAGGGCGCAGCCCTGAAGTCCTGGGAAGAAAGACTGGCTAAGATGCGACAGAAGATTGGACTTTGGAGCCTCAGAGAACTCACCATCGAAGGAAAAACACTGGTACTCCGCAGCGAGATTCTCCCTGTGTTGCAGTACCTCGCCCAGGCCTGCCCCCCCCCCGGGTTAACACCTGCAAGGCCATCACCAGGACGGTGTTTCACTTCATCTGGAGCTCCAAAATGGACAGAGTGAAGCGTGTGGTTATGTTCAAGGAGCCTCTCAAGGGTGGTAAAGGCGTGCCTGACATCGCCACTTTACTGAGGGTTTTCATTGCATGTAACTGCATCCGCAGAACGTTGATTGACAGAAATGTAGACTCTGGCGGTAACTCCATGTCCCGTTTTTTCCTCCTGCCTCTCTGGAGGTCCCTTGGATGGGGCAAATGGGACAGCTCCATCCCCTACAACTGGGACACTCCTTGGTACTACTTGGACACTTTCAAGTTTATTAAGGAGCTGGGGCTACATGGAGTGAAGCCCGACTTGTGGAAGCCAAAAACTATCCACAAGTTGATCAGAGCATCGGACATCGTCGAGACCATTCCAGGCCTCCCTTCAGCCACTTGCAAAGTGGTCTGGAGGAACGTTTCTTCAAAGAGACTCACCAACAGGCACAAAGATCTGGCATGGATGGCATTCCAAGGGGGGTTGCCACTCAGGACATTTATGCATGCCAGAAACCTGTGCAGATACAGACACTGCCCCTTTTGCATCATCCAGGAGGAAACTGCTTTGCATGTTTTCTGGGAGTGTCCCTTTGCACAGGGCCTGTTGAGGGTCCTGGAACCTGATCTCAAAGACTTTGTACCACAGACTGCAATAACACACTTTGGTGTGTTGAACGGACTATTCTGTGGGATGCACTCACAGGAGGACATTGACAGTGCCTGGCGGGTGCTGTGCTGCTTCAAGGACGCTGTTTTGTGCGCCAGAAAGCGCCTCATCCACCAGCGGGAGAGGATGTCCATCAAGGACTGTCGCAGACTGATTCACAGTCTGCTCAGAGACTATAACCTGATGGACTCCAAGGAGGAAGAGGAGGTCTGAAGATTTCCCCTCCCCCCCCCCCCCCCACCCCCCTCCCACTCTATGTATCCATGGGCAGTTCAATAAAGCTTTGGGCCTGTGAACTCTTTTCCCCCTCACCACCCCCCCCACTCCTACCCCTCACATCACACCCATTGCCTATTGAATTGCCATTGACTGAAGATGACAGAAGAAGAAAACGTTAAATGTTATTGATGTAATGCTTACAGGGTAATGCGACGTCATGCATGATGTGATGTTTCGGGGTACCAGTACTCTGCGCAACACATCAGGCATCATACCGCAGGATGAATGTAATTTAATGTATGCTTGATGATGAATGTATAGGGATGAGCCGAACACCCCCGGGTTCGGTTCGCACCAGAACCTGCGAACGGACCAAAAGTTTGCGCGAACATTCAAACCCTATTAATTACAATGGATGCGAACGTTCAAAATCAAAAGTGCTAATTTTAAAGGCATGTTATTGTCATAAAAAGTGTTTGGGGACCTGGGTCCTGCCCCAGGGGGCATGTATCAATGCAAATTTTTTTTTTAAAACCGGCCGTTTTTTCAGGAGCAGTGATTTTAATAATGCTTAATGTGAAACAATAAAAGTGTAATATTCCTTTAAATTTCGTACCTGGGGGGTGTCTATAGTATGCCTGTGAAGGGGCGCATGTTTCCCGTGCTTAGAACTGTCCCTGCACAAAGTGTCATTTTTGCAGGAAAAAAAGCTATTTAAATTCACTCGCGGCTAATGAATTGCCGGCTCCCGTAACACAGAGAACAGTCATTCATTGAAAGTCATTGTTTAAAAAAAAGTCATTGATAATAAATAAAAAAAAAGCGTGGGGATTTCCCCCAAATTCAATTACCAGTCCCTTCAGGTCTGCTATGGATATTAAGGGGAACCCCACTTCAAATTTTTAAAAAAATGGCGTGGGGTCCCCCTCAAAATCCATACCAGACCCTTATCCGAGCACGCAACCTGGCAGGCCGCAGGAAAAGAGGGGGGGACGAGAGCGCCCCCCTCCCTCCTGAACCGTACCAGGCCACATGCCCTCAACATTGGGAGGGTGCTTTGGGGGTCTGTGACCCCTCAAAGCACCTTGTCCCCATGTTGATGAGGACAAGGGCCTCTTCCCCCCAACCCTGGCCATTGGTTGTGGGGGTCTGCGGGCGGGGGGCTTATCGGAATCTGGAAGCCCCCTTTAACAAGGGGACCCCCAGATCCCGCCCCCCCCTGTGTGAAATGGTAAGGGGGTACAAAAGTACCCCTACCATTTCACCAAAAAAGTGACAAAAATTTTAAAAATGACAGGAGACGGTCTTTGACAATTCCTTTATTAAAATCTTCTTTCATCTTCTTTCTTCTGGTCTTCTTCCTTCTTCCTTTCTTCATCCTTCGGTTTCTTCATCTTCTCCTTCCGGCATCTTCTTCCATCTTCTTCTTCCATCTTCTTCTTCCTCCGATCCGCTTCTTCTTGCTCTGGTCTTCTCGTCCGGCATCTTCTTCCATGGCGTCGGCGTCTCTTCTTGGGCCGCTCCGCGCAATGGGAGGCTCCCGCTGTGTGAGGCTTCGCTGCGTCTGACAGGTCTTTTATAACGGAGGGCAGGGCCACCTGGTGACCCCGCCCCCCTCTGACGCACGGGGACGTCATGGGGACTTCCCTATGGCTTTCCCCATGACGTCAGAGGGGGCGGGGTCACCAGGTGGCCCCGCCCTCCATTATAAAAGACCTGTCAGACGCAGCGAAGCCTCACACAGCGGGAGCCTCCCATTGCGCGGAGCGGCCCAAGAAGAGACGCCGACGCCATGGAAGAAGATGCCGGACGAGAAGACCAGAGCAAGAAGAAGCGGATCGGAGGAAGAAGAAGATGGAAGAAGAAGATGGAAGAAGATGCCGGAAGGAGAAGATGAAGAAACCGAAGGATGAAGAAAAGAAAGGAAGAAGGAAGACCAGAATAAGAAGGAAGGAAGATTTTAATAAAGGAATTGTCAAAGACCGTCTCCTGTCATTGTTAACATTTTTGTCACTTTTTTGGTGAAATGGTAGGGGTACTTTTGTACCCCCTTACCATTTCACACAGGGGGGGGGGGGCCGGGATCTGGGGGTCCCCTTGTTAAAGGGGGCTTCCAGATTCCGATAAGCCCCCCGCCCGCAGACCCCCACAACCAATGGCCAGGGTTGTGGGGAAGAGGCCCTTGTCCCCATCAACATGGGGACAAGGTGCTTTGAGGGGTCACAGACCCCCAAAGCACCCTCCCAATGTTGAGGGCATGTGGCCTGGTACGGTTCAGGAGGGAGGGGGGGCGCTCTCGTCCCCCCTCTTTTCCTGCGGCCTGCCAGGTTGCGTGCTCGGATAAGGGTCTGGTATGGATTTTGAGGGGGACCCCACGCCATTTTTTTTTTTTTTTGGCCGGGTTCCCCTTAAAATCCATCCCAGACCTGAAGGGTCTGGTATGGATATTTAGGGGGACCCCTACGTCATTTTTTTTTAAATTTGAACTGGGGTTCCCCTTAATATCCATAGCAGACCTGAAGGGCCTGGTTATTGAATTTGGGGGAAACCCCCACGCTTTTTTTTTTTTTTATCAATTACTTTTTTTTTATCAATGACTTTCAATGAATGACTGTTCTCTGTGTTACGGGAGCCGGCAATTCATTAGCCGCAGATGGCTGCCTTAGATGACACAACAGGCCAGAAGGGTAAAGGTGGTTTAATGTGCTACTGCAGTGCTGTACTAACACAGCACGCACACACACTAACTACTCCTGCAGGTGGCTGGATTGGTAGAGATTGAGAACAGCACTGAGAAGTATAAACTACACTGCCTATTTTTTCTCATTCCCTACACTAATCCCCAGAATCCACAAGCAGACACTGTACAGAACAGTACAGTCTCTCACTGTTCCTAATCCTAATGCCGGAACACACTACATGACGCCGCCGGCGCGGCGGCCTTATATAATGTGGGGCGTGTACTAAACCCCCTGAGCTATAATTGGCCACAGGCATCCTGCCTGTGGCCAATTATTGCTCTCCTCGCCGCTGGCTCTATGATTGGCCAAGCATGCGGGGTCACAGTGCATGCTTGGCCAATCATCAGCCAGCAATGCACTGCGACTGGCGCAGTGCATTGTGGACCGTTCGCATCACACGAATTTGATGCGAACGGCCCACATAGTTCTGGGCTCGACGAGCTGCGGTCGAAGCCAGTGGGCCGATGTTCGATTCGAACATGGGTTCGAATCGAACACCGGGCCCATCCCTAGATGCACTGTCTCGCTTTCAGTGGAGAACGTCATAGCTGATGCACTGTCTCGCTTTCAGTGGGACAAATTCCGGGAGTTGGTACCGGCGGCAGAGCAACGCAGGGTTCCGTGTCCTGACTGGATGTGGAAGATTGCATTGGGGCCTTATCCAGATGGATCAGTAGGTCAGTGAGTGAGGCGATGTGGGCTGCGTATAGCAAGGTATGGCAGGAATGGCTATCGTTGGTACAAATGGCCGGAGTGGATCAGGAGGGCCTGGAGGTGCAGTTTCTGGTACTGTATTTTGTCTCAAGGAACCTGGAAAATGGGGTGTCGGTGTCTGGATTAGAGAAAAAGCTGTCAGGTTTGGCTTTTCTGTTCAAATTAAAGGGTTGTCCGGATATTACTAAGGATTTTTGGGTAAAGCAAGCAATGAAGGGGTCAGCGGTCTCGTAACCATAGGGACCAAGTGTCGTTTGATATACTACAGAGGGTTTTGGCTCAGTTAGTGGGTTTATGTTCATCGGCCTACGAGCCTTTTTTGTTCTAGGTGGCATTTTCCCTGTCGTTCTTTGGTGCTTTCGGGATTGGCAAGCTAATAAGCCCTTCCAAGAAAGTGCAAGGGGGTATATTGGCACGGGAGGTCATATGCAGGGAAGATAGGGTATGCCTGATGCTGCGCAGATCCAAGACAGATCAGGTGGGCAAGGGAAAATGGTGAAGGTTTTTACCTTACCATGTTCGCCATTGTGTCCAGTGGGGGCCGTGAGGGAGTTTTTAGAGGTGCGCCTGGAGGTGGCCGGGTCATTTTTGTTGCATGCCGAGGGGTGCCCGTTGTCTAGATTCCAATTAATTTCTGTTTTCTGGAAAGGTTTAAGGGCAATAGGATTGGAAGAAAAAGAATTTTCATCTCATTCCTTTTGGCTACAGAGGCGGCCAGGTGTGGGTTGGACGCAACAATGGTCAAACACATTGGTAGATGAGAGTCGCATAGGTTTTAGTTGTACGTTCGCCCCCACCTGCTGGTTGGGTAAAAAGCTGTGGGGAGTTCTGGGCATGTTTGGGGTTGAGATGATGGTACGGGGCCTGTTGATGTTAGTGTAGTGTGTTTGTTTTTCTTCTCTTTCAGGTGGAATGCAAGGCCTGGTCTGGATATTGGGCCACTACTATGTGTTTTTGGAGGCAAAAAGAGCAGATATTAGGCCGGAATGAAGACAATTGGGCATTGCTATGCATGAATCCTGTGTCCGCTGGTTGGGGGTTCCAGGCATGCTATGGAGTAGGATGGCACCAGAGGTGCATTGCTTTGCACGACTGGACCAGCCACCGGACGTTTTAGTTCTGCACGTAGGCGGTAATGATTTAGGAGTTAGGTCCATGTTGGATCTAACGCAGGATATTCAATTTGATTTCCTGTGGCTCCGCATGGCCTTTCCGGAGATGCTGATTGTATGGTCCGATATCATTGCTCAGACAACCTGGCGGCTGGCCAGATCAGTAAAGGGAATCAATAAGGCTTAAAAGAAAATGAATAGATGTTAGTAGATTTTTAGTTCGGAATGGGGGGCTGGTTAGCAGGTACTTGGAGCTGGAGGTAGATACTTGGAGATACCTTCGGGGGGACAGGGTACACCTTAATGCATTGGGGATTGACATGTGTGCCCTGGGGTTGCAGGATGGCATCCAAAGAGCATTGAGGGTGGGGAGGGGCACCAAAGGGTAAGGTTTTTCCCTTGGGCGCTGTGGCAGGTGTTGGTCTTTGCGGGTGAATGAAGATACCTAGGAAGGAAGAGTTTGGGACCCATTGGTGGTATGGGTCCCGATGGTGGTATTTCAGCTAACGTTGGTTTAGCGGGTGCACCAAGGTCAGTGGTTGTCTCCGAGCCAGCATGTCCTATTTAATCAGGCCTATTATCAGGCCTATTATCAAGTTTGAAAGGTACCGCAGTGCAGTATTACACAGATGGTATTTTGGGGTTCCTGCAAAGACTAACGCTAGTATTGACTGATGGGTTTGATAACAGATGTTTTGTTACAGTTATTTTAAGTTAAAATTAATTTTGTTAATAAAAGAGGCTGCTACGGCCAATATTTTACTCTAATTTTGTGTGGTCTCGTTTTTTTTTCAAAAAGTTTTTATTGAAAACCATAAAAGCAGTACAGTTCAAAAGTGATTTCTGTAATAACATTTTTACAGTATAAGGTAAATATATGTAAATCAGTTTCAATAAGATAAAACAGGTATCAGTACAAAAGAAGATATATCATGAGGTTGTAGACAGGCTTCGCCAAGAAAGATACCTCAATCGAGAAAGCTATAAGACATATCAGATTTAGGCACAAGCCTATAGCAAAAGAGAACTGGATGGATCCGTCTACAGGCTCCCAACCGATGAGTAAAGTAAACAATAATGGGGGTATAACTAAGGGTAACAAAAGGAGGAAGTGAGAGGGAGGGGGGGCAGGATAGACGATCACTTAGATGGGGGTTATACGTGGTCTCGTTTTAATGGGTAATGGTAAAGGTTTGAGTAAGGGGTTTGGTCAAGCAGTAATGGTACATCTGTTATACAATGGTCATGTGCACTAAAATAAATATTGCATGTCTAATGCAGCTGCTAGTCTGAACAAGCCCTAAAGCGTTGTGTATCTGGGTATTGAAATTTTTTGCTGGTTTGTGACGTACAAAACTTTAAGGCCTGAAATATTTGGTATACATTTTCTTGACAGTCTTTTTTTAAAAAAACGTTCTTTAGTGTATTTTTTACTCAAAATATAGGTTTGAAAACAGCTGTGGAAATGTAATGCTATATAAAAATGTCCACCTGCCACTGTTTTAGTCTACGTGTTATCACTTGCATCATATCATAAATATAAGTATTGTACTGTGGGGGATGGCTCGCACAGCGACATACCTGTACATCGCTCCCTTCTTATGGGTTCAGGGCGTGCATTTGGACACAGTGGGATTTTGTCAGCAGGTCCCGGCCAATGATTCATGGCTGGGATCTGCTGATCAACTGTGTTCAAACACAGCCCAGAGCCCTCTTTTGACAAATAACACATGGCTCTGTACCGAGGGAACAATCTCTTTGTTCTCAGACAGATTTTTAGTAAAAAGCAGCAAACATCGCACACATTACACATTGTTAGGCACACATTTAATCCCTTGAATACCTGAGATGTTAACCCCTTGCAAACCAGTGCCATTAGTACAGTGACAGCGTATAGTATTATCACTGATCACTGTATTTGTGTCACTGGTGATGTCAGTGTCAGTCAGTTTGTCTACCTCCCACTAGATATGTGCTGTTCGTTTAGTTCCCAAATTAATATTCAGACAAAGTTTTTGTTATTCAGAGAATTCCAGTTCGAATTCCATTTGAATTCGAACTTTAAACATATTTCTGAAATCAAAGACTATGTGTGTTATTAGTGTACCATTTTGAAATAATGTTGTTTTTGTTAAGCCAAAGATGATTCAAAGAGTCATTGTAATCATTTGATGAAGATTTTTCTTATGTTTGTTCACTTTGCCATTTTGAATTGAAAAAATATATAACATTTTGAATTTGACTTATTCAAAATGTTTTGATTTTAACGTTTCAAAACCAATAAATCGGTAATTTAGAAGAAAATTCCAAATACGAATTTCGAATACGAATCCCGAAGACGAATTGAATGAATCAAGCAAATTTAACTAAACTAAATAACTAGATTAACGAATCTAAATGAAACAAAACAAATGTTTTCGTCTTGCACATGTCTACCTTCCACCCAGTGTCAATTAGTGTCAGATTTCTAACCACACTATCACAGTCCCTCTATAAGGCACTGATCACCACCTTTATTAGTATAAAAAAAGAATACAAATTACAGTATATGGTATATATCATAGTTTGTAAATGCTATAACTTCCCACAAACCAATCAATATACACTTATTGGGATTTTTTTTTTACTAAAGACATATAGCAGAATACATTTTGGTCTAAATCTATGAAGAAATTTGATTATCTTTTCAATTTTTTTATTGGATATGTTATATCACAGAAAGTAAAAAATATAGGTATTTTTTTTTTCATTTTCTGTCTTTTTTCATTTATATAATAAAAAAAAAAAAACAATTGGTGATAAAATACCACCAAAAGAAAGCTCTATTGGTGTTAAAAAAAATTTCACACAATTACTAGTTAAAGTAGCGTAGTACTAAAAAGCAAAAAATAATCTGGTCATGTACCATGTATTAAAGGTTTTGGCAAAGTCCGTTTTTTATAGCTTTCCTTGGAATTTTCTCGGTGGCTTGTGGTGTCGCTGATTTGCTCACAGAAGTCTGGCACACAGATATGATATCATGAATTGCATAACAACATAACATTTTAAATAAACAGATGTTTTTACAATAATATCACAGTAAAGAATGCGTGAACTTGTGAATTAACCATTAATACTTGATATTTCCTTTGTTGTGAACAAACTTTATTTTTAAGCTGCATTTAATTTCTTCTGTTCTGTGAATATCAACATTTTATTACTACTTTATACATATTTTAATTTTTTTTGTTTATGTTGTTGTGTGTGCCCTTGCTAGGTAAATCCCCCCCTATCTGATTGTCCCGGTAACCAGTATTATTAAGACAAAAAGTGATGTAAAATCCCAAATTTTACAGTTAGCGCCAAAACAGGTGAGGTGAGGGGTAGTTTCTCTCCTATTTTCAATCTACACCTCCTCCCTGGGTCAGCTGATAGCCTCCCATGGCTTCCAATACCACCTCTACGCTGACAACACCCAAATCTATTTCTCTGCCCCTCAGCTCACTCCCTCTGTCTCCTCACAAATCACTAATTTACTATCAGATATATCAGTCTGGATGTCACACCACTTCCTCAAACTCAATCTATCCAAACCCAAACTTATAATTTTTCCTCCCCCATATGCCCCTTTACCTTCCTCTGATCTCTCTGTCAAAATCAATGGCACAACTATAAGCCCATCCCCACATGCCAAGGTTCTAGGTGTAGTCCTGGACTGTGCGGACCACATTCAATCACTGTCCAAATCTTGCCGCCTAAACCTCTGCAATATCTCCAAAATACTCTCCTTTCTAACCAATGACACAACAAAGCTCTTAATTCACTCGCTGGTCATCTCTCGCCTTGACTACTGCAACTCCCTTCTCATTGGCTTACCTCTACATAGTCTATCACCTCTTCAATCCATCATGAATGCTGCTGCTAGACTCATCCACCTTACCAATCGCTCTGTGTCTGCTACCCCTCTCTGTCAATCCATCCACTGGCTTACCCAACAAATTAAATTCAAAATACTACTTACAAAGCCATCCACAATTTAGCTCCCAGCTACATCACTAGACTAGTTTCTAAATACCAACCTACTTGTTCTCTTCGTTCCTCTCAAGACCTCCTGCTCTCTAGCTCCCTCATCACCTTCTCCCATGCTCGCCTAGAGGACTTTTCCAAAGGCTCTATAATCATATGGAATACCTTACCCCAATCTGTCCGCTTATCTCCTACTCTATTAGCTTTTAGACGATCCCTGAAAACCCTTCTCTTCAGAGAAGCCTAGAAGCCTACCCTACCCACACTTAACAACTGGATTTAAATTTTCTCCACCAGCACACTCCCCCCCCCCCCCCACACACACAGTTATTACCTTTTGTTTCCACTTGACCCTCCCTTCTAGATTGTAAGCTCTAATGAGCAGGGCTCTCTGATCCCTCCTGTATTGAATTGTATTGTAAGTGTACTGTCTGCCCTCATGTTGCAAAATGCTGTGCAAACTGTTGGCGCTATATAAATCCTGTATAATAATAATAATAGTTGAAACATATGCTCTGATGGTAATACCTCCATTTACAAAGTTACGTATAAGTGGCAGTTTGGAAACCTTATTACAAATTATTTTCTTTTTTTTCTTTTACCCCTGCTGATAAAAAGGTCTCCATTGGTAATGACACTTCTGGGTCAATATTTCAAGTTGGGAGATGTGGTTGGCTATTAAGTTCTTTCTGCAAAATTACTGGGTAATTTTAAGAGGGTGATGATGAAAAGACCAATCCATTATTTGGCACAGATCTGGAGACCCTGTTGGACATTTGTGCCAAACACTTTTGGTATATAAAAGAAGAAGAAAAAAAAATGTGATAAGGTGGTGGCAGTAGCTATAGTACTTTTTCTTTGTGCACACTTTTTGGTTTAACGTACTTTCTCTGATTATGCCATGGTTTTTGTGTCTGAAGATGAGCTAATATTTTTTTAAATACAGTTTTGAACAGCTAGACTCGTGTACTCCAGGCGGGGTGACTAAAATGACTCAATTAGGTGTCCATATTCCCTGTTCTGTAATGTGAACAAATTGATTAAGGACATAATAGCTACTCTCTCCGTGTGAAGGTTATGACAAAAGCTCTATACAAAAAAATGATTAAAATAGTTTAGGAAGATCTTGGGGATCCCAGCTCCCTGCTTCTTTTAATGAAAATGAATTACACACACAGTGCCTTTAAAAACTATTCAAACTTCTTGAAATGTTTCACATTTAGTCAAGTTACAACCAAAAACGTACATGTATTTTATTGGCATTTGATGTTATAGACCAACACAAAATGGCACATAATTGTGAAGTAAAAGGAAAACGATAAATGTTTTTTCAAAATGTTTTACAAATAAATATCTGAAAAGTTTGGCGTGCATTTGTATTCAGCTCCCTTTACTCTGATGCCCCTACAAATACAGCTTTTCTGTGAAGCACTCAGAGGTTTGTTAGAGAACCTTAGTGAACAAGCAGCATCATGAAGGCCAATGAACACACCAGACAGGTCAGGGATAAAGTTTTGGAGAAGTTTAATGCAGGGTTAGGTTATAAAAAATATCCCAAGCTTTGAACATCTCACGGAGCAATATTCAATCCATCATCTGAGATTAGAAAGAGTATGGCACAACTGCAAACCCACTGACAAACTGACAGGTTGGGCAAGGAGAGCATTAATCAGAGAAGAAGCCAAGGGGCCCATGGTAACTATGGATGAGCTGCAGAGATCCACAGCTCTGGTAGGGAGAATCTGTCCACAGGACAACTATTGGTTGTACCCTCCACAAATCTGGCCTTTATGCAAGAATGGCAAGAAGAAAGTCATTGTTGAAAGAAAGCCATAAGAAGTCAAGAAGCAGTTTGTGAGAAGCCATGTGGGGACACAACAAACATGTGGAAGAAGGTGCTCTGGTCAGAAGAAAACTAACACTGCACATCACCCTGAACACACCATCCCACCATGAAACATGGTGGTGTCAGCAACATGTTGTGGGGATGCTTTTCTTCAGCAGGGACAGGGAAGCTGGTCAGAGTTGATGGGGAGATGGATGGAGCCAAACACAGGGCAATCTTAAAAGAAAGCCTGCAAAAGACTTAAGACTGGGGCGGGGGTTCACCTTCCAGCAGGACAACGATTCTAAACATACAGTCAGAGCTACAATGGAATGGTTTAGATCAAAGCATATTCATGTGTTAGAATGACCCAGTCAATGTGCAGACCTAAATCCAATTGAAAATCTGTGGCAAGACTTGACAATTGCCGTTCAGACGCTCTCCATCCAATCTGACAGAGCTTGAGCTATTTTGAAAAGAAGAATGGGTAAAAACATCACTCTCTAGATGTCCAAAGCTTGTAGAGACATACCCAAAAAGACATGCAGCTGTATATGCAGCGAAAGATGTCTCTGCAAAGTATTGACTCTGAATGGGCTGAATGTAAGGAAAAGGGGGGAAACAGTTTTAAGCCTACCTTGCCTCATGGGATTGGAGCAGCGGGGTTTCTAGTATCCCCTCAGGTTTAAAATTTACAGGAAGACTTCCTATTGGCCCTTGGCCTCTGGGAAGGTCAGGTGACCTCTGTATCTGGGCAGTTTAAGGGGTTTTCTATGTGGAATTTCAAATAGAAAGGGGGTTCCGAGCCCCGGAGGTTCAGTCGCCTCAGTAGCAACAGCTGTGGTGTCTCTCCTCAGAGCAAACAGTGCTACTAAGGCTGAAGAAGATGTCCCTTCTAAAGTGCCAAATTGAAAGAGCCAGAGAAGAAGCAGGGGGAAACTGGATCCGAACATGCCTCGACCTACCTCGATCTGTGGGTTAAGTCACAGCTGAAGTTCCAATTTTTATTTTGACAAATGCCTGCCAATGGGCTGTTCTTTATCTTGTTTTTATTTTGAATCATAGTTACATAGTAGGTGAGGTTGAAAAAAGAAACAAGTCCATCAAGTCAAACCTATGTGTGTGATTATATGTCAGTATTACATTGTATATCCCTGTATGTTGCGGTCATTCAGGCGCTTATCTAATAGTTTATTGAATCCCTTGCCTCTTTCTTAAAATGGGTAGTTTCACGGGGGCGGGGAGTGCATCCCCTGATCCATTACTTGGTCGATTTTCTTTTCCTAGGTTCTCCCCATTCAAATAGCTGTAGGGATTTATTACTAGCATTTTTTTCAGTTTGCGAGGCGTTTGTCCCTTTAGCACAAGAAAAGACAGTTTTTCCATCTGTTTCTCTGGTATTCTTGGGTATCACCATATATATACGATAAATATGGAATTCAGGTTGCCTAAGGAAAAAATCTGCAGGCTTACAGGTTGTATTATTTTGGTAATTAGGAAAAAGAAGGTTACTTTTAAAGAGGTTCAGTCACTGCTGGGTCAGTTGGCATTTGGCACCTGTATAATGCATACTGGGAGGATTTTCTGTCGGAGGCTTTATATGGCAATAGCTGGACTCAAGTCTCCAACCTCTGCAATATCTCCAAAATACTCTCCTTTCTAACCAATGACACAACAAAGCTCTTAATTCACTCGCTGGTCATCTCTCGCCTTGACTACTGCAACTCCCTTCTCATTGGCTTACCTCTACATAGTCTATCACCTCTTCAATCCATCATGAATGCTGCTGCTAGACTCATCCACCTTACCAATCGCTCTGTGTCTGCTACCCCTCTCTGTCAATCCCTCCACTGGCTTACCCAACAAATTAAATTCAAAATACTACTTACAAAGCCATCCACAATTTAGCTCCCAGCTACATCACTAGACTAGTTTCTAAATACCAACCTACTTGTTCTCTTCGTTCCTCTCAAGACCTCATGCTCTCTAGCTCCCTCATCACCTTCTCCCATGCTCGCCTCCAGGACTTTTACAAAGGCTCTCTAATCCTATGGAATGCCTTACCCCAATCTGTCCGCTTATCTCCTACTCTATTAGCTTTTAGACGATCCCTGAAAACCCTTCTATTCAGAAAAGCCTAGAAGCCTACCCTACCCACACCTAACAACTGGATTTTAATTTTCTCCACCAGCACACCCCCCCCCCACACACACACACACACAGTTATTACCTTTTGTTTCCACTTGACCCTCCCTTCTAGATTGTAAGCTCTAATGAGCAGGGCTCTCTGATCCCTCCTTTATTGAATTGTATTGTAATTGTACTGTCTGCCCTCATGTTGCAAAATGCTGTGCAAACTGTTGGCGCTATATAAATCCTGTATAATAATAATAATAGTTGAAACATATGCTCTGATGGTAATACCTCCATTTACAAAGTTACGTATAAGTGGCAGTTTGGAAACCTTATTACAAATTATTTTCTTTTTTTTCTTTTACCCTGCTGATAAAAAGGTCTCCATTGGTAATGACACTTCTGGGTCAATATTTCAAGTTGGGAGATGTGGTTGGCTATTAAGTTCTTTCTGCAAAATTACTGGGTAATTTTAAGAGGGTGATGATGAAAAGACCAATCCATTATTTGGCACAGATCTGGAGACCCTGTTGGACATTTGTGCTAAACACTTTTGGTATATAAAAGAAGAAGAAAAAAAAATGTGATAAGGTGGTGGCAGTAGCTATAGTACTTTTTCTTTGTGCACACTTTTTGGTTTAACAAACTTTCTCTGATTATGCCATGGTTTTTGTGTCTGAAGATGAGCTAATATTTTTTTAAATACAGTTTTGAACAGCTAGACTTGTGCTCCAGGCGGGGTGACTAAAATGACTCAATTAGGTGTCCATATTCCCTGTTCTGTAATGTGAACAAATTGATTAAGGACATAATAGCTACTCGCTCCGTGTGAAGGTTATGACAAAAGCTCTATACAAAAAAATTATTAAAATAGTTTAGGAAGATCTTGGGGATCCCAGCTCCCTGCTTCTTTTAATGAAAATGAATTACACACACAGTGCCTTGAAAAAGTATTCATACTTCTTGAAATGTTTCACATTTAGTCAAGTTAAAACCAAAAACGTACATGTATTTTATTGGCATTTGATGTGATAGACCAACACAAAATGGCACATAATTGTGAAGTAAAAGGAAAACGATAAATGTTTTTTCAAAATGTTTTACAAATAAATATCTGAAAAGTTTGGCGTGCATTTGTATTCAGCTCCCTTTACTCTGATGCCCCTACAAATACAGCTTTTCTGTGAAGCACTCAGAGGTTTGTTAGAGAACCTTAGTGAACAAGCAGCATCATGAAGGCCAATGAACACACCAGACAGGTCAGGGATAAAGTTTTGGAGAAGTTTAATGCGGGGTTAGGTTATAAAAAATATCCCAAGCTTTGAACATCTCACGGAGCACTATTCAATCCATCATCTGAGATTAGAAAGAGTATGGCACAACTGCAAACCCACTGACAAACTGACAGGTTGGGCAAGGAGAGCATTAATCAGAGAAGAAGCCAAGGGGCCCATGGTAACTATGGATGAGCTGCAGAGATCCACAGCTCTGGTAGGGAGAATCTGTCCACAGGACAACTATTGGTTGTACCCTCCACAAATCTGGCCTTTATGCAAGAATGGCAAGAAGAAAGTCATTGTTGAAAGAAAGCCATAAGAAGTCAAGAAGCAGTTTGTGAGAAGCCATGTGGGGACACAACAAACATGTGTAAGAAGGTGCTCTGGTCAGAAGAAAACTAACACTGCACATCACCCTGAACACACCATCCCACCATGAAACATGGTGGTGTCAGCAACATGTTGTGGAGATGCTTTTCTTCAGCAGGGACAGGGAAGCTGGTCAGAGTTGATGGGGAGATGGATGGAGCCAAACACAGGGCAATCTTAGAAGAAAACCTGCAAAAGACTTAAGACTGGGGCGGGGGTTCACCTTCCAGCAGGACAACGATTCTAAACATACAGTCAGAGCTACAATGGAATGGTTTAGATCAAAGCATATTCATGTGTTAGAATGACCCAGTCAATGTGCAGACCTAAATCCAATTGAAAATCTGTGGCAAGACTTGACAATTGCCGTTCAGACGCTCTCCATCCAATCTGACAGAGCTTGAGCTATTTTGAAAAGAAGAATGGGTAAAAACATCACTCTCTAGATGTCCAAAGCTTGTAGAGACATACCCAAAAAGACATGCAGCTGTATATGCAGCGAAAGATGTCTCTGCAAAGTATTGACTCTGAATGGGCTGAATGTAAGGAAAAGGGGGGAAACAGTTTTAAGCCTACCTTGCCTCATGGGATTGGAGCAGCAGGGTTTCTAGTGTCCCCTCAGGTTTAAAATTTACAGGAAGACTTCCTATTGGCCCTTGGCCTCTGGGAAGGTCAGGTGACCTCTGTATCTGGGCAGTTTAAGGGGTTTTCTGTGTGGAATTTCAAATAGAAAGGGGGTTCCGAGCCCCAGAGGTTCAGTCACCTCAGTAGCAACAGCTGTGGTGTCTCTCCTCAGAGCAAACAGTGCTACTAAGGCTGAAGAAGATGTCCCTTCTAAAGCGCCAAATTGAAAGAGCCAGAGAAGAAGCAGGGGGAAACTGGATCCGAACATGCCTCAACCTACCTCGATCTGTGGGTTAAGTCACAGCTGAAGTTCCAATTTTTATTTTGACAAATGCCTGCCAATGGGCTGTTCTTTATCTTGTTTTTATTTTGAATCATAGTTACATAGTAGGTGAGGTTGAAAAAAAGACACAAGTCCATCAAGTCAAACCTATGTGTGTGATTATATGTCAGTATTACATTGTATATCCCTGTATGTTGCGGCCATTCAGGTGCTTATCTAATAGTTTATTGAATCCTTTGCCTCTTTCTTAAAATGGGTAGTTTCACGGGGGGGGGGGGGGGTGCATCCCCTGATCCATTACTTGGTCGATTTTCTTTTCCTAGGTTCTCCCCGTTCAAATAGCTGTAGGGATTTATTACTAGCATTTTTTTCAGTTTGCAAGGCGTTTGGTGTCCCTTTAGCACAAGAAAAGACAGTTTTTCCATCGGTTTCTTTGGTATTCTTGGGTATCACCATATATATATACGATAAATATGGAATTCAGGTTGCCTAAGGAAAAAATCTGCAGGCTTACAGGTTGTATTATTTTGGTAATTAGGAAAAAGAAGGTTACTTTTAAAGAGGTTCAGTCACTGCTGGGTCAGTTGGCATTTGGCACCTGTATAATGCCTACTGGGTGGATTTTCTGTCGGAGGCTTTATATGGCAATAGCTGGACTCAAGTCTCCATCAGCTCATGTAAGATCATTACACAACATATGGGAGGACTTAATAGTTTGGTTAAGGTTTCTGAAATACTTAAACCGCAGGGCGGTTTGGCAAAGAGATTTTGTCACTGATGGGGAATTCTGCCTTCAGATGGATCCTAGGATTTGCGGCCATGTGGAAAACACATTGGTGCGCTGAGCCCTGGGATCCTGCCTGGAAGCTACTAAAGAACAGTGTTTTTAAGAATTATTCCCTATTTTGGTGGCAATTGAACTTTGGGACATTTGTTTTCAAAATAGGCGAATCCTCTTTTGTACAGACAATAAAGGTGTTATGTATGCATTAAATTGCTTATCCTTGAAGTCTCCGCCAGTCATTGTTCTGCTGAGGCATTTCATTTTTAAATGTTTGAGTCTGAACATTTGGATTAAAGCAAATTTTATACCCGGCAGAACAAATGACTTGGCAGACGCTTTATCTCGTTTTCAGATGGAACGTTTCACTTGCCAAAATCAGACCAGGTGGGTTTGACTTGCCCAAAGTTCTTATGAGAACTCATTTGAAGAAGTTTTTAATCCATGAAATCTATTGCCCCCTCCACCATGGCGGGATACCAATAAGCTTGCTGGTTATGGTCTTCCTTTTTGCAAGAGCATGGTGTCACTGATACCTCGGTTTCCAAAGGTTTAGCTCTGTTATTCTTGAACAAACTTTTCAATAAAAACTTCTCTTGGTCACATGTGAATAACGTTTTTTTGGGGGTCTCTTTCTTAAACTGAACAATCTTCTCTCTCTTTTCAGTTTTTTCATGTTAAGGCAAGCATTAAAAGGCTATAAAAAAGCAAATAAGGTTGCGGATTCTAAGGAGTCAATCTCCGCTGAGGTTCTGGGGAGGCTTTGCCAGGCTGCAGAGACAGTTTGCTAGTCAGAGTTTGAAGTGACGCTATTTAAAACAGTATTTTCTATAGCCTTCTTTGCTGCTCTAAGAATCTCAGAGCTGGTCCTAAAAAGGGGGACTACAATGGGAGGACACGTTGGTAGGTGAGGCTACAGTTAAAATCTGTATTAAACAGGCAAAAATTGATCAAATTGGTAAAGGATCCTGGGTAGTTTTAAATGTCCATAGTAATTCACTGCTTTGTCCAGTGGTATCATTAAAAGTTTATATTAGGCATAGGCCAGTGGTTAAAGGGCAGTTTTTTGTACATTTTGATGGATCCCCTTTAACCGCTTCCCGACCGGCTCATGGCAGAATTGTTCTCCTGGGCGAAATCCCGTATATATATAAGGCTTTGCCCAGGAGAGCCACCAGAGGGTGCACGAGGGCCGCCAGAGGCACAGCGGGGACCCGATGCGCGTGGCCGGTGGGCGCAATCGTGTGCACAAGAGCCAGCACGTGGATTTGTGTGTGTAAACACACAGATCCCTGTGCTGTCAGAGGAGAGGAGACAGATTGAGTTCTTACAAAGTAGGAACAACGATCTGTCATCTCTCCTAGTTAGTCCCATCCCCACACAGTTATGCCCCGTATACACGGTCAGAATTTCCGACGGAAAATGTCCTATTGGACCATGTTGTCGGAAAATCCGACCGTGTGTGGGCGCCATCGGACTTTTTCCGTCTGAGAAAATTTGAGATCCTGCTCTCAAATTTTCCGACAACAAAGTCCGATCTGACTTTTTCCAATCGTGTGTGGCGAATTCCGACGGACAAAGTGCCACGCATGCTCAGATCAAATTACGAGACCAAAGCTATTGGCTACTAGCCTCTACGTAGTTCTGTCGTACGCAACGAACGTCACCACGTTCAGAATGATCGGATTTTCCGACAACTTTGTCCAACCGTGTGTATGCAACACCAGTGTCGGACAAAATCCGTCGGAAAAAATCAGACGGATTTTGTGGTCGGAATTTCCGACCGTGTGTGTGGGGCATTAGAAAACAGTGAGGGAACACACAGTTAACTCCTTGATAACCCCTTCCCTGGCAGTGACATTTATACAGTAATCAGTGCATATTTATAGCAATGATTGCTCTATAAATATCAATGGCCCCAAAAAAGGTGTCAAAAGTGTTCGATCTGTCTGCCGCAATGTCGCAAAACACCGCAAAA
The DNA here is from genome assembly GCA_028564925.1 of Lithobates sylvaticus. Taxonomy (NCBI): domain Eukaryota; kingdom Metazoa; phylum Chordata; class Amphibia; order Anura; family Ranidae; genus Lithobates; species Lithobates sylvaticus. The sequence goes on along the minus strand of CM053028.1, from coordinate 328,680,149 downwards.
AAATGCAGATCACCACCATTACTAGTAAAAAAAATAATAAAAAACGCCATAAAAATGCCATAAATCTTTCCCATAGTTTGTAGACGCTATAACTTTTGTGCAAACCAATCAATATACGCTTATTGTGATTTTTTTTACCAAAAATATGTAGAAGAATACATTTTGGCCCAAACTGATGAAGAAATTTGTATTTAAAAAAAAAAAATTGGGGGGATTTTTTTTTTATAGCAAAAAGTATTGTTTTTTGTTGTCGCTATTTTTTTGTTTATAGCGACAAAAAAAAAACGCAAAGGTGATAAAATACCACCAAAAGAAAGCTCTATTTGTGGGAGAAAAAGGATCCAAATTTTGTTTGGGTGGCGGCTCTCCAGGGACTTGGAAAATATGAGGATATCATTGAGATAAACCACCACACATAACTGCAACAAATCTCGGAGGACATCGCTTCCTGGAAAACTGCCGGGGCGTTACAAAGGCCAAATAGCATAATGAGGTACTCATAATGGCTTTTTCTGGTATTAAACTCAGTTTTCCACTCGTCGCCCTCCTTAATCCTCACGAGATTGTATGCCCCTCTCAAATCATGCTTCGTGAAAACCATTGCTCTCTTGAGGCGGTCAAATAATTCCGTAATCAACGGAATCGGCTAGGCATTCTTAATCGTGAAATGATTGAGACCCCTATAATCAATACAAGGTCTCAGTTCACCACTATTCTTCTTCACAAAGAACTAACCAGCACCAGCAGGAGATGAGGATTTGCAGATGAAACCTTGAGAAAGTGCGTCTGCAACATACTCCTCCATGGCCTTATCCTCCAAGACCGACAAAGGGTAAACCCTGCCATGAGAGGGTATGTCACCAGGTTGAAAGCCAATTGCGCAATCATACAGAGCCAATCAAAAGAGGGGTTGCGCCTCTGTAACCAAGGATAACCAATAACCAGCATATACCTTGGAATTGGATTATCTCATGGTGACAGCCATAGACAACAGAACAGTCTCATGAGTCACATGGGCAGGCTGTAAAGGTCTCCCTTTAAGAGCCTTAATGGCAAGTGGAGTGTCACGCAGCTGCAGTGGAATCGAGTGCTTCGATACAAAGGCAGCATCAATGAACAGGCCTGTAGCCCCAGAGTCGATTAGAGCCTGTATCCTGATGGACGACTCAGCCCAATAAAGGGTGACCGAAACCAGGGGATTATCCTTCTGGATAATTGGGGATGAAACAACGCCAGGTCTGTCTGTGACAGGACCTCAAGGTTAGGGAGTTCCCTGGATGGGTAGGACAAGACTTTAAAAAGTGACCTGCCTGGCCACAATAAAGGCACAATCTTTCCCTCCTCCTAAAGGTTCTCTCATCCACAGAGAGACGCATGAAGCCCAAGTGCATGGGTTTACCTTCTCTGCCCGACTCGGTGCCAGGAGGCATGGGAGGTGAGGGAGGCACAGGTGGGACTGCAAAACTCAGAGACAAACATACAGGAGGCTTCCGCAAGCACTCCTTAAAAGAAAGTCTTTCTCTGAGTCTGGAGTCAATGAGGATGGCAAACGTGATCAACTTCTCCAGATCAGTGGGTATATCTCTGGCTGCTATCTCATCTTTGATGGTATCTGAGAGACCATGAGAAAAAGCATCCACGAGGGCCTCATTGTTCCACTGCCAGAGTACGGAATTCAATGGCGTAGTCTGCAACAGTTCTAGTACTCTGTTCGATGGACATGAGACACTTGGCAGCAGAAGCGAAGCGTGCAGGAACGTTAAATACACTTTTAAACAAAGCCACAAACTCAGGGTAGCTCAAGACAACAGGTTTTTGCGTCTCCCATAGAGGGTTTGCCCAGGCCAAGGCTCTCTCAGAAAGCAAAAATATATCACAAAACCTTCTTTGCTTCTGTCCGTGGGAAACGCCTGGGGCAGCATCTCAAAGGCGAACCGTGCAACTCAGGAGCGTTTGTAACGCCATGGCAAACTGATCCATGCAGTGATCCAGTTCATCCAATCTGGAAAAAATATTACCAACAAGTGGATTGACGGCATCCTCTGAATTCATGGCCTTAGCCTACTGTCAAAAACCATGAAATCAGGCCGAGACAGAAGTACAGTTAGATCAAACTTGTTTAATAATAAAAGTAAAAAGAACAAACGTAGACAAAACATAGCCAAAGTTCAGTAACCGGAATGGATAGTCAGCCAATCCAGATGTCAGGGAGCAATGTAGTAGAACAGCAAGCAGGAACTGGAGCCAGAAGGGATGTCAGCAAAGCAAGTCTTGAACAGGAACGCAGGAGATAGTTTCTGTGATGTTGACCAAGGCGAAGGCAGAGCTCCTCTGGACTGGACGGCTTAAGTAGGCAGGACTAATGAGCAGGATATCATCAACAGCTGAGTAAAACTGTGGAGAGATAGGAGCTGGCAATTAGGCGACAGGTAAGCAGCCAGCTCAGAGAAGCAAGGGCTGGGCCCAGCCCTGACAACATGGCATAGAGATGCATCATGGCGGGCTTGTATGACTTCCACTTCCTATACCCTCAGTGCGATGGCTTAGATGTCGGCTCTTAAATCTGAGATAGCCGCTGTGAGAGTGCTTTTAATATCTGCTGCCATGTTATGAAGGTCATCCAGATTCAGTGCTGGGGATGATCGCGCCCCTGCCCCCGCTCTGAGCAGGCTCCGATCTCTGGTGCGCTGCGGGCTTCTGCTTGATAAACAGGACTTGCAGGAGGAGGCTTGTGATGCAGGCATGTTGTCCCTAGGCCACGTCCAGAATATCTTGGGAATGTGTTGGCTTAACTGTGTGTCCTGTTCCCGAGGGGATCAGTATCTTGTCGCCGATGCTCTCCGGGGTGTTCTCTCTATGCTGGGCTCATGGGAAAGCTAGGTAGAGCAAGTAGCAGGACCTCGTGGAATGGGAGCTCCAGGATTACACGTCCATCTTGAAACGGAACCAAGCCACGCCCCCCATATTTTATTTGAGGTGTATCTTGTGTTTAAACTGATTTATACCTTATAAAAAAACAGTTGCACTCTTGACACCGGTTTGACAGAACATTGTGGCATTAGCTGATTCTTTTCAAACTGTGTCTTTCTAATTTTAACTCTATACTTTGGTTTATAGAACAATAGGATACAAGGAAATAAGAGGCATGAGTCATGAGAGTAATGCGTCTCTCATTCCTTTGCATGTGTAATCTGTGCTTCAGCTATTGAGCTCTGTAAACAACAATATTTTTTCCCATGAAAGCAGTTAAATCAAAACTGTGACAAGACTGTACATATTAAAGTATTGTATATTCTAAACAACCAGTAAAAGTACATTAAAGGGGTTGTCCTATGCATTAAGGTGAAAAAACTTCTGACACTGACTGGCACCACAGCCCCCCGTTTTACTCACCTGAGCCCTTCATTCCCTCGGCGGAGACGTGCTCTTCCTCTCTGCCTGGGGTTCTCGGCTCTTGATTGGATAGATTTATAGCAGCGCAACCATTGGCTGTCAATTAAATCCAATGATGCGGGCACCGGGGGGCGGGGCCGAGTCCGGAATTCTGTGTTATAGACACAATTGCTGGACTCGGGAGTGTGCCTGCAACAAAATTGACGTCCCTTTTTTTCCCACAAATAGAGCTTTCTATAGGTGGTATTTGATTGCAGTTTTTATTTTTTGCGCTATAAACAAAAAAAGTGCAAAAATTTTAGAAAAGAAATCATTATTTTTAACTTTTTGCTATAATAAAAATCCCCCAAAAATATATAAAAAAAAAATTTTTTCCTCATTTTAGGCCGACGTATTCTTCTACAAATTTTTGGTAAAAAAAAAAATGTCAGTAAGCGATTATTGGTTGGTTTGCGCAAAAGTTATAGCGTTTACAAAATAGGGGATAGTTTTATGGCATTTTTATTAATGTATATATATATTTTTTAAATGGCAGCAATTTTTATCATGACTGCGACATTATGGCGGACACATCGGACATTTTTGGCACATTTTTGGGACCATTGTCATTTATACAGTAATAAGTGCTATACAAATGCACTGATTCCTGTGTAAATGACACTGGCAGTGAAGGGGTTAACCACTAGGTGGCAGTGTAGGGGTTAAGTGTGTCCTAGGGGCGTGTTTCTAACTGTGAGGGGCGTGGCTGTGTGTGACATGTCACTGATCTCTGCTCCGATCACACGGAGCAGAGATAAGTGACACTGTCACTAGGCATAACGGGAAGATGCTTGTTTACATTAGCATCTCCCCGTTCTTCCTCTCCATGAGGTGATCGCGGGTATCCCTGCGATGATCGAGACCGCGGAACCCACGACCCGACTCATGGAGCTTCCTGCGGCGCACGTGCCTACCGGCCGCCTCTTAAAGGGCAATTTACAGGTACGTGCCATTCTGCCGTAGTGTATTTGCGTGAGGCGGTCAGGAAGCGCTTAAAATGTAAAAGCATATTATGAGGAAAATGCAAGTCAGATGTTAATGAGCACCATTGAGACAGGTTTATAACAACTTAGTTTTATGAGGTAGCCATGACAGAAAAACACTGAAATATGTAAACAATTTCTATACCTAGCATATGCACTCCTCTATGAAATGCACAATAAAATACAACGTATATTTTTAGTCTATACAGAGAAAGTCTACTGGTCAGATTATTCATGCCTTAGATGTAACCACTGCATTAGAAACTGATCTACAGAATGACATTGACAATTCTAAACATTCCTTCCTTGGCATCTCATGTGTGAATGAAATGGCATGTTCTGCTTCAGTGCCTTGAGTTTTCATCTGTCTGCTTTCTTTCTGTACTATAGCAGTCTTTGGCCTGAACTGATTTTATTATATTCTATGTTTTATTTTTAAATATTTTTTTTTTCCAAATAGACAAACATAATTCAATTGCATGCATATCACAAAATATATCTTAACACAGATCAGTTCTATTTTCGGCAGCTATATAGAGTCTTGAAATTCACATTTCTTATTTTTATTGTTCTAACATTTATATACATTTTTATCTATGCGTCCTACCTATACACAGGTATAGAAAAGAAAAAAATTCCCACCTATTCCCCCTCCGCTAGTGCACAGCTATATTCCCTAGTGCGGACAAAGAGGGACCATTGTGTCCATTTTTTATTAAATTTCTCCTCTTTACCTTGCATAATTGCAGTACCCTTTTCCATAGCATATGTAGGCTATTTTTTTAAGCCACAACGAGATCGGAGGAGGTGATTCCTGCTTCCATTACGCTTTGAAATGTCTGAAAAATGAAGA
>CM053028.1:328640674-328674418 GCA_028564925.1 Lithobates sylvaticus | reverse complement strand
TGAACACACCAAAGTATTGTAGTAAGTACAATGTCTTTCTTATGTAAATGACAGTTTAATATAATATTCTATACGTCCCCACTGAGAGTTTGGACTATTGGCCTGTACACATGCTGCACTTTGTCTGGTAGTGATGATGGGAACTTGATGGTCACACTCGGCAATTATTTCAGATCAATATATACCTTTATATAAAAATAGAATATGTTAATTAGGAATCTTTGATGATATGCATATACTTACTGTGTCTTTTAAATCTCATATTTGTTTGTTAGTTACTGCAATCTCAGGCTCCAGACGAAGCGTTGAATGAAATAACGCGAAACATGTAGAGCTTTCGTCAATATCTACCAATATCGCACTGCACCCTTGCCTCCAATTGGATACCTCATCAACCTTGGACAAAATCCGTCTTCATCGCCGACTTTTGTTCCGTGGTATCCCCTAGGCTTATTACTTTCAGGCTGCATATGCGATTTTGTACCGTATTAATATCTTTTTCTTCTCATTTGTTTGAACTCAAATCTATATGTTTTTAGATGTATGTGGTATTTTATGCATGTTGTTCTCCTTGAACTAATAAATTTTTGATATTACAAGACTAATGTCTACAGTGCCTAAAAAGTCCACAAGTCCCCCCTCTTCCATTTTCTATATTATATTAAGGACGTGGCACATGATTACCTTTTCAGTATCAGCAGTACCACACTGCATTGATACTCATTCCCCTTTTTCAAATCTATTGGGTGGTAGCACCCGGGCAAAAATAACTTTACGGTCCAATCTATTGTCTCCACTGGACCCTATAGTGGTTGTTATGCATCATACCCATTTAAATTAATACTAGGTATAATTAATTATCCAGCTCATGTATTCATTTTTTCGGAACATAATAGACATTTGTCTAAAAACCATGGACTTTATAGGCACTGCCTGGACGGGTTATATGTCCGATATTCAAACTAATTGTAATGTGGACACCGAACAGGAAATTGGTATCAATCAATATATGGCTAAAATGAAAAGACTTTTGAAAAAGAAATCCAATTTATACTGGCACATTGAGTTTTTGAATAAGTACGTAAGGGATAACATTAGCCCTCTGGGATTGCGGATACAAATTTATCCGTCATTCCAGAACGCTTCTGCAGAGTTCAAAACTGCATGGGAAGCCAACTTAACTTCTTGTAGTACTAGTCTGATGAAATTGTTAATTACCCAATACCAGTCTGAATTAATTGCACTAGACCAGGACATCCTTCTATTACAATCTGGCAATGAAAGCCTACAAACCCATTCTCAATTCACCAAACGCTGGCAGGAAGTCAAAGACTTCGTCACCAGAATAACAAAAGATATAATCTACAAAAAACAAAACAAACTAGCTAAAGACAGACTGGCTTTTATAGAAGGCTACGCTTATCGCTGGCAAACCCAACCACAGACTAGAAACCCACGTAATAGCTTCCGCATGCCTAGAAACAACACTAATGTACATTCAACTACCGATGATGAGACCGAATCTGACTCCACACTTTCTTCTTTTCCAGAGTTCAATCAAAGGAGAGGCAACTACAATACCCAACACGGTTCGACGGGTGCACGTAAGCGGGATCTTGGTGGTGGGTCACGTACACCGTTTAAAAAACGTCCGCCAACAGTGGATACCACTCTCACTTTGCACAAACCTATACACGCGAATGTTCAGTCACATAGTGGTGGTGGCCAAGTCCAAGGCAAATACCTAGGAGCCACTGCGCTTCACGCTATTCAACTTTTGAGCACCCAAAATCAATCCACACCCCAAACTGTACTACCAGCCACCTCCACTATGGAGACCTTACATCGTCCTCATCCTTCCCTTTCAAGAACAAATTCTATCGAGAATTTGTCCACTACTACCACTTCTATCACCAACTCTCTTTCCACTCCATCTCAACTCTCTATGTTTACACGCCAAAGTACTCTTGACGCACACATTTCACAGTCTAACCCAGCGGTAAATTTTCAATTGCCCCTGAATACACCGCCAATAACCTAGAAAACAATCGCACCATCATCAACCTTACCCCTTACGTGCTCTCAGATATCGAATTAGAAGTCCTAAGTTTAGGCTTGAGTTTTTGCCCCTCTATGAATATAGATAAATACGAAGCCATTAAAGATCTATACCTCTTTTCTCGGAATCTTACATATAAATATATGTTTGATAAGGATAGGGCCAGATCCCTTCAAGACAAAAATATTTCCGAAAAAGTAAAGAACTTCACCATGGAGGAATTCAGAGCCCTTCGCAATCTTATTTTACTATTGGACGAAAGCGAGTCCGATGTGCCAGCACCCGACACACCCGACATCGCCACATCGTCAACTGGCCATACAACGCCAATGTGTCAAAAATTTAAAATAAAATCCCAACGCTTTCCAGACCTCATGACTAATGCTTCCATCTGGGCCTTTCTGGCGGGCACAGTCAATGACCTAAAATCACTTACTATTAAAACTACCGATGATAATCTAACACCCTCTCAGCTGCTAGCCATTCAACGTCTCCAATCTTATCCCGATATAGAAATCAAATCAGCAGACAAAGGAGGAAATATTGTCCTCATGACAAAAACATTCTATGAGAATATGGCACACAGCATTCTCAAAAACCGAGAGTGGTACATGCCCATTCAACCCGATCAAATTGAAGGTTATAGGACCGAATATCTTTCGGTCATTGGCTCTGCCCACCAGAGGGGCCTCATAGATTCGGATACTTATAAATATCTGAATATACCCAATCCCAGACAAGCCACGTTTTACGCACTCCCGAAGATACATAAACACCCCACCTTACCCCCGGGTAGACCTATCATATCGGGAATCGGAGCCCTCACAGAAAATGCCAGTCGCCTTATTGATGCAGTACTCATGCCTCATGTCCTCTCACTTCCTTCGTATACAAGGGATACCTTGGATCTTCTTAAGAACATTAAGGGAATGGTCGTGCCTCCTGATGCCCTCCTCGTGACTATAGATGTTGAAGCACTCTACTCCAGCATCCCTCACGAGCAGGGCATCAGGACAGCTAGGACCTTCCTCTATGAAGAAGACCATCATCAGTGGGAATTCTGTGAGTTCATACTAGATCTATTGAGATTTGTCCTGACCAAAAATTGTTTTACTTTCAACGAGTCCCACTTCCTCCAGGTGCAGGGCGTGGCCATGGGCACTTGTTGTGCCCCGGCCTACGCTAATCTGTACCTGGGGGGGTGGGAACGAAATATTTTTTCTGATGATAGTTTGTCGCCCTATACTAGCCTAGCACTATGTTGGCTACGCTATATTGACGACATTTTTCTCATCTGGGCGGGGTCCCTCAATAGCTTACAAACTTTTATGGAAACCATAAACCAAAATTCTTTCAACCTAAAATTTACATTGTCTGCTAATCCTGAAAAAATCACTTTTCTGGACCTAACTATATTCAGAGACCAGACTGGATGTCTGGCAACAACATTGTACAGAAAAGAAACGGCTGGCAACACACTGCTTCACGCAGAAAGTGCCCATCCGAAAACATTAATCCGTAGCATCCCCTACGCCCAATATCTCAGATTGAGACGAAATTGTACACACACTGATGAGTTCAAAACACAGGCCAACCTTCTCCGAGACCGCCTAAAAGATAGAGGATATAGTAAATCTATCCTCAGAAAATCCTTTAACAAAGCCTTAAGACAATCTAGAAACTCACTTCTTTACAAAACAAAAACCACAAAAACTTCCGATATTGTTCGCTACATCACGAGGTACTCTAAACAGCACGGTGAACTCCGAGAAATCCTGGCCAAACACTGGCCTCTACTTCTTGAGGACCCCATTCTGAGAAAATACATCAGCCCAAGTCCAACCATTACATTCAGAAAATCACGTTCACTGCGCGACAAATTGACATCGAGTCACTACAGTACCACAAGACACCACAACTCAGACAACCCGGGCATCTTTAGGTGCGGACAATGCACTTACTGCCCATGGATACGACCAGGGACTAGTTTTGTCCTTCCCAATGGGGAAACCTTTGTACCACGTTTCCACGCGGACTGTGATACCCAAGGTGTAATATACCTAATGACCTGTATATGTAAGGCATTCTATGTCGGAAAAACTATCCGCCAGTTTCGTGCCCGAATTAAAGATCATATCTATTACTCATCTGGGGGAAAAATGATAACCTCCGTGAGTAGACACCTAGACCTTTATCATAAATTTGACACTACAGCTGTTTCCTTTATAGCCCTGGCAGTTATCCCGAGGGACCCACGAGGGGGAAACTGGGACAAGGAAATTCTGAAAAAAGAGACTCTCTGGATAGAACGCCTTGATGCGACCCGTCCCCCGGGTATAAATGAGGCACAATCCTATAAACCTTTCCTCTAAGATGCTCCTAAGCTCTGACTCCCCACCCCCTAATAATGTCTTGAAGCACTACATTTGACTGGATATATATATCCACTTTGATCTAGCCCACATCTACCCAGTACAACATTCCCTATATCCCAAGCAGTTCCCCTAATTTTGTTCCATGATTTTCTTCCTTAAAATGTTCCCAGGCAGTTTTACTGTCACTAGACTGTTCATTACTTATTGTTTACTAAATATCTAATTCTAAATGCTTTAGAATTACTATCTGAGCTGGATACCTATTTTGATTGTTACACATGTTATTCTATTATTGCTTTATGGAGTTTTATTAGTGTTGCCGACTGTGACCCCCGAGCCCCAGACATTCACACTGGCAGACACTGTGCCGCTGTACTTTTGGCCTGTCCGGCGCTCAGTGCGGCCGCACATCGTCACCTTAGCCAGCTTGGTGACGATTAAGCAAGGAGTGACCGGGAAATTCCGCCCCAGTCACTCCCTCTGCTTGAGCGTGCTGCGCGCGCCGCTGCGCTCGCCTTAGCCTCACTGCGCAGGCGTGGGACGGGGCGCCGGCGCATGCGCGGGACGCTCCTTGCGGCCGACCTGGATGACGTCAAGCCGGCGACGCCGGATATTGACTACAGATGGGACGTATACTTAAGCACACTAGGATGTGCTTCCTGTCAGCGTCCCCTGCTCCCCACCAACAGACCTGATGACGGTGGGTTGGATGTCTCTGTATCCCGGGATGGTGAGTTGCATATATGCCGCTCGGCTATGCTACTTTATCCGTAATTATGCATTACTTTTCTCTCTATTTGAGGCTCCCTCTAATCTTTATGGCTCCATTATACAGGTCCACCCCGGCACTACTTTCCACCTTTAAGGCTTCCATCATCTGACCACCATATGGGCTGAGTCTTTTCTTGATCGTTTCAACCAGGGAATTTACAAATAATTCCAGTGCCGGTGTGTTTACCCAATTTAGGGAATTTCCTGCTTCCCTTCTCTATATAGGTGAGCCAATATTTCCAACGTTTCCCCTTTCGTTTGGGGGTAATCACCCTATGCAACACATTCGCCCTGTCTTGCATTGACAGGGGGCTAAATTTATTTATTTATTCATTTATTTTTTTTCTATATTTGGTTATCATTTAGGAATATACCCGGGTTACACGATATTCAATCCTACTCCATTCCATCCTCATTAGTTCCTCTGGTTGGTGAGGAGACAACAGGGACTGTACCTCTTTACCTCTTTTTTGTTGAACAAACCCAAGTATTGTAGTAAGTACAATGTCTTTCTTATGTAAATGACAGTTTAATATAATATTCTATACGTCCCCACTGAGGGCTTGGATTATTGGCCTGTACTCATGCTGCGCACTGTCTGGTAGTGATGATGGGAACTTGATGGTCACACTCGGCAATTATTTTAGATCAATATATACCTTTATATAAAAATAGAATATGTTAATTAGGAATCTTTGATGATATGCATATACTTACTGTGTCTTTTAAATCTCATATTTGTTTGTTAGTTACTGCAATCTCAGGCTCCAGACGAAGCGTTGAATGAAATAACGCGAAACATGTAGAGCTTTCGTCATTATCTACCATTATCGCACTGCACCCTTGCCTCCAATTGGATACCTCATCAACCTTGGACAAAATCCGTCTTCATCGCCGACTTTTGTTCCGTGGTATCCCCTAGGCTTATTACTTTCAGGCTGCATATGCGATTTTGTACCGTATTAATATCTTTTTCTTCTCATTTGTTTGAACTCAAATCTATATGTTTTTAGATGTACGTGGTATTTTATGCATGTTGTTCTCCTTGAACTAATAAATTTTTGATATTACAAAACTAATGTCTACAGTGCCTAAAAAGTCCACAAGTCCCCCCTCCCCCAAAAAATGTTTTTGATCACTTTTATTCCTATTACTGTAAACATCCCTTGTAATAGGAATATGGCATTATAGGTCCTCTTTACAGTGAGATATGGGGTCAATAAGACCCCACATCTCACCTCTAGGCTGGAAAGCCTGAAATAAAATAAAAAAACGATCCTGGCTTTGATCGTAGCGAGCATTGCATGGTATCGCAGGGTATCGCATGGTATCGCAGGGTATCGCAGGGTATTCCATGGTATCGCAGAATATCGCAGAGTATGGCAGAGTATGGCAGGGTATGGCAGAGTATGGCAGGGTATGGCAGGGTATGGCAGGGTATGGCAGGGTATGGCAGAGTATGGCAGAGTATCGCTGGGTATGGCAGGGTATGGCAGAGTATCGCTGGGTATGGCAGAGTATCGCTGGGTATGGCAGAGTATCGCATGGTATCGCATGGTATCGCATGGTATGGCAGAGTATCGCAGGGTATGGCAGAGAATCGCAGGGTATGGCAGAGAATCGCAGGGTATGGCAGAGTATCGCAGGGTATGGCAGAGTATCGCAGGGTATGGCAGAGTATTGCTGGGTATTGCAGAGAATCGCAGAGTATCGCAGGATATGGCAGAGTATCGCAGGGTATGGCAGGATATGGCAGAGTATCGCAGGGTATGGCAGGGTATGGCAGGGTATCGCAGAGTACTGCTGGGAATCCATCCATCCATGCTCAGCCATCCCTCCATACCCTGCAATACACTGCAGGCTATTGCTGTGTATTGCAGGGTATGGAGGGATGGCTGAGCATGGATGGATGGATCGGTGGTGACTGCAGGGCAGGCTGTGGGCACTACAGATCCCGCCCACAGCACTGCTGCCACCGATCCCTCCCCCTCAGGGGGCGCGCAAGAGGGGAATTCTGTGAGGACGTCATATGACGCCCTCCCAGAGTTAAGCAACCGCCCTGTAGCCGTTTTTCGGCTATGGGCCGGTTGTGAAGTGGTTAAGGTTTGACGTGATGGGTATCTAGATTCTAGATTCTTTCCTAAATGTACATAATATAACTCGATACTAACATTTATAGGTAAAGTTGATGCCGAGAATATCCAATTACCTCTTGGGGGATAGGAAAGGTAATTTTTCCCCTGCTGGAGAACATTGATTTATGCTTTGCTGGGGTTTTCAGCCTTCCTCTGTGTCAACTGTGGGTATGGTATGGTATATATAGGATTGTATATTTTTTTTTAAAAACATTTTTTTCCCTATTGGTTGAACTAGATGGACTTGTCTTTTTTCAACCAGACTAACGATGTAACATATATATGTAAATATATTAGGTATATAAAAAAGAGAGAAACTATCCGAGTTTGAGTCTTTTGGCTTTATTTGTAGTAAGTACAATAACTAGGCTAACCTTTCAATCTCCTAGGAGCTTAGTTAGGATTTAAATCCCATCCACTATCATATTTATTGTAAGTAAAATGTTAATAACAATCCTACCACAGCTGCAATTTGTAATGCATTTCAGATCATCTTTCATGTACTCTTACTGTGCTGAGTTACATAGTTACATAGTAGGTGAAGTTGAAAAAAGACACCCAGTCTAACTTATGTGTGTGATTATATGTCAGTATTACATTGTATATCCCTGCATGTTGTGGTCGTTTAGGTGCTTATCTAACAGTTTTTTGAAACTATCGATGCTCGCCGCTGATACCACTGCCTGTGGAAGAGAATTCCACATCCTTGCCGCTCTTACAGTAAAGAACCCCTATAAGTAGTTTAAGGTTAAACCTCTTTTCTTCTAATTTTAATGAGTGGCCATGTGTCTTGTTAAACTCCCTTCCGCAAAAAAGGTTTAATCCCTATTGTGGGGTCACCAGTACTGTATCTGTAAATTGAAATCATATCCCCTCTCAAGCGTCTCTTCTCCAGAGTGAACAAGCTCAGTGCTCACAACCTTTCCTCATAACTAACATCCTCCAGACCCTTTATTAGCTCTGTTGCCCTTCTTTGTACTCGCTCCATTTCCAGTACAGCCTTTCTGAGGACTGGTGCCCAGAACTGGACAGCATACTCTAGGTGCGGCCAGACCAGAGTCTTGTAGAGCGGGAGAATTATCATTTTATCTCTGGAGTTGATCCTTTTTTTAATGCATGCCAATATTCTGTTTGCTTTGTTAGTAGCAGCTTGGATGCCATTGCTGAGCCTATCATCTACTAGGACCCCCAGGTCCTTTTCCATCCTAGATTTCCCCAGATGTTCTCCCCCCAGTGTATAGATTGCATTCATATTTTTACCACCCAAATGCATTATTTTAATTTTTCTACATTAAACCTCATATGACATGTAGTTGCCCACCCCATTCATTTGTTTAGATCTTTTTGCAAGGTTTCCACATCTTTCTGAGAAGTTATTGCCCTGTATAGCTTAGTATTGTACGCAAATACAGAGATTGAACCCCATCCGCCAGGTCGTTTATGAACAAATTAAATAGGATTGGTCCAAGCACAGAACCCTGGGGGACCCCACTACCCACCCCTGACCCTTCCGAGTACTCCCTATTAATCACCACCCTCTGAACTCGCCCTTGTAGCCAGTTTTCAATCCATGTACTCACCCTATGGTCCAAGACAACGGACCTTATTTTGTACAGTAAATGTTTATGAGGAACAATGTCAAATGCTTTTGCAAAATCCTGATACACCATGTCTGAGGGCCTTCCTTTATCTAGATGGCAACTCACCTCCTCATAGAAGGTTAATAGATTGGTTTGGCAAGAATGATTCTTCATGAATCCATGCTGATTACTGCTAAGGATAACATTCTCATTATTAAAATCTTGTTTATAGTCCCTTCTCATCCCCCCAAGAGCTTGCATACTATTGATGTTAGCCTAACTGGTCTGTATTTCCCAGGGATGTATTTTGGGCCCGTCAGCTGGTACCATTCCAATTAGTAGACTGTCAGTAAAAATTAGGAACAATGGTCTGGCAATTACTTGACTGAGTTCCTTAAATACCCTTAGGTGCAAGCCATCTGGTTCTGGTGATTTATTAATGTTAAGTTTCCTACATCTAATTTTAATTCTGTCCTCTGTTAACTATGGAGGTGCTTCCTGTGATGTGTCATGAGGATAAACCCTGCAGTTTTGGTTATTGAAGCCCCCCAATTCCCTCATGAAGACTGAGGAGAAGAATAGAACTGAGGAGAAGAATAAATTCAGTACCTTCGACATCTCCCTATCCTTTGTAACCAGATGTCCTTCCTCATTCTTTATGGGGTCAATATGGTCTGTCCTCCCTTTTTTACTGTTTACATACTTAAAAAAATTCTTGGGATTTTTTTTTGCTCTCCTCCAGAGACCAATATTCTGTGTCACAATGTCTCTTTCGTGTTCTATCTTGGCCGTCCTAATTGCACCCTTACATTTCTTGTTGCATTCTTTATAAAGTCTGAATGCTGATGATGATCTCTAAACCTTGTATTTTTTGAAGGCCTTCTCCTTTGCTTTTATATGAATTTTTACATTGCAGTTAAGCCATCCAGGACTTTTGTTTGCTCTTTTAAATGTATTACCAAATGGGATGCATTGGCTAATGCCCTTATTTAATATGCTCTTAAAAGCAAACCCATCTCTCCTCCATGGGATATAGGCAATTGAAGGCTGCGCTAGCAAATGTGACTCACCACTGTGAGTATAGGTAAACCATACACAAAAAACAAGATTAGAGACTAAATTAGCAAATGTGACTCACCACTGTGAGTGTATGTGAAACAAATAGAAACATATATATTGATATAACAATTAAATTGTGCAACAATGGCTACAAAAATAGAATAGTGTCAAAGGTGACTTATTGTATTAATCAAAAATTAAATCATGGGTGATGGACAGAACTAATTAGACTATTAAAATGATTGAAGTCATAAATTGCAGGTGGTCAGTCGGACGATGGTCCCCTTTTGAAACCCCACTCACCAAAACGAAATGACCCACGGCTTTGCAGTCCTAGGGTCTTAAAGTATTTTCAGGACGGTGAAGTGGATGATGTAAAAGATCCTATTGAAACTCAGGGTGGATCAGCAGGGACTCCAGATAAATATCAAAGCCGTGGAAAGGAAAGAAATAAAACAACATGTGTAGTATCGCCGAGATAGACCTGTGGAACACTGTACAATAGTAACTCACTATTGAGCAGACAGGGATCAGCGAGTTCCGGGTGCGCGCTTGGCGTGCGCTCCAAAACAGAACAGGAAGCAGCGTCACTGGCTTACTGACCGGAAATTGCGTTGACGCGTTTCGCCCCTCCTCCAGGGCGTCATCAAGGACATCACTTCCGGCCAGAATTAGAGAGCTTAAATACCCTGGGCGGCTGACGCCTCCCAGTTAAACAGCCAATCAGAGATGGACTGAATTAAACTTTGCTTCCGGATTACATCATTTCCTCTAGTCAGTTGCTCATTGAAAACTTTATTAGCAAATGAACAACATGACGGAACATGATAAGCAAAATACAAAGTATAACAGAATAAAATATTTTTGTATATAAACAGTAATTTCAGATACCATTAATAAAAGACAATTGATAAGGAAATGGTAAATAAAGACCAATAAAAATAATAAACTTAAAATAAAATGTGAATAAGTGTGGTAGAAATAAAAATAAAAATAAAAATAAAAATTAAAATAGATATAAATGAAAATTAAATAAAATGAAATAAAAAGAAATAAAATAAAAAATAAAAATGAATTTATGAAAAGAAAATGAAAATAAAATAAAAATAAATATAAAAATAAAATTAAAATAAAAATAAAAATAAAAATAAAAATAAAATTAAAAAAAAATAAAATAAAAATAAAAAATAAAATAAAGTAAAATAAAATAAAAATTAAAAAATTAAAAATGAAAAAAATATAAATAAAAATAAAAATAAAAAATAAAATAAAAATGTGGAAAAATGTGCGTGAAAATGAGATCTAAATTAATATAAAAATTGATAGTTTACCAATTAGACAAAAAACAATTCAAATCTAGATCAACATTGAGGCCATGCGGATGGAGAGTACCTAATCTATGGATCCATTGGGTTTCATTCCTGGATATCGCCTGTTTAAGATTAGAGCCCCTCCAATGGGGTTCTACCCTATCTATACCACAAAACCTCAGACCTCTAGGGTCACGGTTGTGGAAAAGTCTGAAATGGTTGGATAGACTATGTTGTTTGAAACCCTTTTTAATTCTATTTACGTGTTCCCTCAATCTGATGCCTAATTTACGAGTGGTCCTACCCACGTACTGAAGGCCACATGGACAAGCCAGAAGGTAAGTAACATGGGTGGTCGCACAAGTGATACATTTTTTGATTTCGTAAGTTTTGCCTTGGGTCTGAGATGTAAATTGTGTGGTTTTTCTTATCCTATGTTTCGAGGTACGGCAAACCACGCATCTACCACAGCTGAAAAAGCCAGTTTGATCTAAAAAAGTATGTTGCTTCTTAGGGGGATTGACGACATTATGTGCTAGCTGAAGTCGTAACGTGGGTGGTTTGGTGTAGATGAATTGGGGCACCTGAGGGAGAATTTTTACAAGTTCCCGATCTTTGAGTAATAGTGGCCAATGGTTCTTCACAATTTTCTCAAACTGTTTGTACTGTCTGGTGAAACCAGTCATGAAGGCAGTACCATATTCTTTCTTAGAGGTCTTAGTGCCACTCAAAAGGGACTCTCTGCTTATATTTCGAATGTTATCTCTAATATTAAGCAATTTGTCGTGGTTATAACCTTTCTCTTTGAACCTATTGCAGATGATGTCACTTTGGATTTCATAATCCTCAATGTTTTTGCAGTTTCTGCGTATTCTTAATAATTGGCTTTTAGGTACGCCTCTTAGCCATCTAGGGTGGTGACAACTGCTTAGGGGTATATACCCATTTCGGTCAACTTCCTTAAAGAAAGTCCGGGTAGAAAGTCTTCCGTGGTCTTTGAAGATAACTAGATCTAAAAAATTGACCGATTCCAGATCAGAAACTTCCGTGAAAGAAATTCCATATGGATTGGCACCTATCTTTTGTAAAAAATTAAGAAAACTGTCTTTGGATCCTGCCCATATGATAAAAATGTCGTCAATATAATGCTTATAAAACCTCAGGTGAGGAATATCTTGGCCATAAATGGCCTGTGATTCCCACCAACTCATAAAGAGATTGGCAACTGAGGGGGCGTATTTGGCACCCATGGCCACTCCTTTCTTTTATCTATAATATTTTCGTTCGTGCCAGAAAAAATTATGACTCATAGCCAGTTCAAGAGATTCTACAATAAAGTCCTTCTGTTTGGACTTGATTATAGTATCATCTAGGGCCCACTTGACTGCTTCCAATGCGTGATTCTGCTTGATATTAGTGTAAAGTGAATTTACATCTATGCTGGCTAGGATGTGATCATCGGCAATTTGTAAGGGATCAATGAGGCCAATAAGGTCTCTGCTGTCCTTAAGATATGCTGGGCATTTCTGCACCAATGGCTGCAAAAAGTGATCTAGGTATTCACCTAGTCTTGCGAATAAAGAATCCACCCCACTTACTATGGGTCTCCCAGGCGGTTTATTGGGATTCTTATGTATCTTTGGTAATTGATAGATGACAGGCACCCTTGGTGCATCAGGTATCAAATATCTATTTTCTTTTTTGTTAATTATATAGACGACATTTTTAAAATGTATAATTTTATCATTATTAAATTATATTGACGACATTTTTATCATATGGGCAGGATCCAAAGACAGTTTTCTTAATTTTTTACAAAAGATAGGTGCCAATCCATACGGAATTTCTTTCACGGAAGTTTCTGATCTGGAATCGGTCAATTTTTTAGATCTAGTTATCTTCAAAGACCACGGAAGACTTTCTACCCGGACTTTCTTTAAGGAAGTCGACCGAAATGGGTATATACCCCTAAGCAGTTGTCACCACCCTAGATGGCTAAGAGGCGTACCTAAAAGCCAATTATTAAGAATACGCAGAAACTGCAAAAACATTGAGGATTATGAAATCCAAAGTGACATCATCTGCAATAGGTTCAAAGAGAAAGGTTATAACCACGACAAATTGCTTAATATTAGAGATAACATTCGAAATATAAGCAGAGAGTCCCTTTTGAGTGGCACTAAGACCTCTAAGAAAGAATATGGTACTGCCTTCATGACTGGTTTCACCAGACAGTACAAACAGTTTGAGAAAATTGTGAAGAACCATTGGCCACTATTACTCAAAGATCGGGAACTTGTAAAAATTCTCCCTCAGGTGCCCCAATTCATCTACACCAAACCACCCACGTTACGACTTCAGCTAGCACATAATGTCGTCAATCCCCCTAAGAAGCAACATACTTTTTTAGATCAAACTGGCTTTTTCAGCTGTGGTAGATGCGTGGTTTGCCGTACCTCGAAACATAGGATAAGAAAAACCACACAATTTACATCTCAAACCCAAGGCAAAACTTATGTTACTTACCTTCTGGCTTGTCCGTGTGGCCTTCAGTATGTGGGTAGGACCACTCGTAAATTAGGCATCAGATTGAGGGAACACGTAAATAGAATTAAAAAGGGTTTCAAACAACATAGTCTATCCAACCATTTCAGACTTTTCCACAACCGTGACCCTAGAGGTCTGAGGTTTTGTGGTATAGATAGGGTAGAACCCCATTGCAGGGGTTCTAATCTTAAACAGGCAATATCCAGGAATGAAACCCAATGGATCCATAGATTAGGTACTCTCCATCCGCATGGCCTCAATATTGATCTAGATTTGAACTGTTTTTTGTCTAATTGGTAAACTATCAATTTTTATATTAATTTAGATCTCATTTTCACACACATTTTTCCACATTTTTATTTTATTTTCATTTTTATTTTTATTTATATTTTTTCATTTTTATTTTTTAATTTTTATTTTACTTTATTTTATTTTTTTTTATTTTTATTTTTATTTTATTTTATTTTTATTTTAATTTTATTTTTATATTTATTTTTATTTTTATTTTAATTTTCTTTTCATAAATTCATTTTTATTTTTTATTTTATTTATTTTTATTTCATTTTATTTTATTTTCATTTATATCTATTTTATTTTTATTTTTATTTTTATTTCTACCACACTTATTCACATTTTATTTTAAGTTTATTATTTTTATTGGTCTTTATTTACCATTTCCTTATCAATTGTCTTTTATTAATGGTATCTGAAATTACTGTTAATATACAAAAATATTTTATTCTGTTATACTTTGTATTTTGCTTATCATGTTCCGTCATGTTGTTCATTTGCTAATAAAGTTTTCAATGAGCAACTGACTAGAGGAAATGATGTAATCCGGAAGCAAAGTTTAATTCAGTCCATCTCTGATTGGCTGTTTAACTGGGAGGCGTCAGCCGCCCAGGGTATTTAAGCTCTCTAATTCTGGCCGGAAGTGATGTCCTTGATGACGCCCTGGAGGAGGGGCGAAACGCGTCAACGCAATTTCCGGTCAGTAAGCCAGTGACGCTGCTTCCTGTTCTGTTTTGGAGCGCACGCCAAGCGCGCACCCGGAACTCGCTGATCCCTGTCTGCTCAATAGTGAGTTACTATTGTACAGTGTTCCACAGGTCTATCTCGGCGATACTACACATGTTGTTTTATTTCTTTCCTTTCCACGGCTTTGATATTTATCTGGAGTCCCTGCTGATCCACCCTGAGTTTCAATAGGATCTTTTACATCATCCACTTCACCGTCCTGAAAATACTTTTAAGACCCTAGGACTGCAAAGCCGTGGGTCATTTCGTTTTGGTGAGTGGGGTTTCAAAAGGGGACCATCGTCCGAATGACCACCTGCAATTTATGACTTCAATCATTTTAATAGTCTAATTAGTTCTGTCCATCACCCATGATTTAATTTTTTGATTAATACAATAAGTCACCTTTGACACTATTCTATTTTTGTAGCCATTGTTGCACAATTTAATTGTCATATCAATATATATGTTTCTATTTGTTTCACATACACTCACAGTGGTGAGTCACATTTGCTAATTTAGTCTCTAATCTTGTTTTTTGTGTATGGTTTACCTATACTCACAGTGGTGAGTCACATTTGCTAGCGCAGCCTTCAATTGCCTATATTCCAGTCTTCAAGGTTCATTTAACCTTTTCAGGCAGCAGCAGCAGTAGTTTGTATCATGTGATTATTTTATCGCATAGTGATTGTAATGCGATTTTCACAATTTATGTTTGTTTAATATCATTCCATTTGGCGCAGGCTATTAAGTTTTGTTTTATACATCTCTCCTCCATGTTCTTCATTCCAAAGATTTTATCCCAATTCATGCCTTCTAGCAAGGTTTGTAGTTTTACGGAAGTTGGCTCTTTTGAAATTCAGTGTCTTTGTATTCCCCTTATGTTTCCTATTTGTGTGATTTATACTGAAGCCAATTGACCTGTGATCGCTGTTTCCTAAATTGCCCCGTATTTCCACATCCATGATCAGGTCTGTATTGTTGGTAATCAGTAGATCCACCAACGTTTTATTTCTAGTTGGTGCGTCTACCATCTGAACCATGAAATTGTCCTGCAAGACATTTAGAAACTGGCGTGCCTTAGACGAATGCGTAGTTCCCGCCGCCCAGTCTATGTCTGGATAATTAAAATGCCCCATTATGATAACTCTTCCCATCCTTGCTGCTAATCCAAATTGTGATAGGAGATCTGTCTCCCCTCCTCCCTCAGGTTAGGGGGGCTATAGCATACTCCCAGTATTATATTCCCCTTAGCTTCATCCCTTTGGAGCTCTACCCATAAGAATTCCACCTTCTTCCTAGCTCCCTTAGTGATGTTATCTCTCACATTCACTTGTACATTATTCTTGATATACAGGCATGCCCCTACCCCTTTTTTACCCTCTCTATCCCTGCGATAAGGGTATACCCTTGAATGGTTGCCAGCCAATCATGAGAGCTGTTGAACCAGGTCTCTGAATTTCCCACAAAATCCAAATCCTCCTCGTAAAAACAGTATCTCTAGTTCACCCATCTTGCCCGCCAGGGTCCTGGCATTGGAGAACATGCCACATAGTTTAGATCGGTCGCATACTATCCTCTTATTGGGTGTTCCGAGATTGCAACTAGGACTACCTAAATTCCAGATTGCACGCCTACAAGTCGTCCAAAGCATGGAAGCAAGACTATTCACGGGAAAAAAAAACCTGGGAATCCATCTCCCCTCCCTGAGGACCCTACACTGGCTAACCGTAAAGGATTGGATCGTATTCAAGACCCTCTGCCTGACCCACAAATGCACACAAGGAGAAGCTCCTCAATACTTATGCGAAAAAATAAAACACTACACTCCCAATCGCAACCTCCGATGAACCAACCAAAACCTCCTCCTCGCCCCCAAGTCCAGGTACAAATTAAGGGGAGAACGAAGATTTGCAGTCCAAGTACCACGGCTATGGAACGCTCGACCCATGAACATCCGCTTGGAAGTAAACCATCGGGCCTTCAGGAAAAAACTCAAGACCCACCTCTTTAAGAAGGAATCAATGCGTGACTTTAAGTGAGAACCGGGACGTGTCCCCCCCCCCCCCTGCTCACCTTCCAGTATTTTTATTTTTTTTCATCTTTACTGGGAGTCTCCATGAGGAGCGAGTGTGTCGTTGGACTTTTTTTTTTGTCCACTTCAAGAATTTCAGGTAGTCTGGATGGTGTATTCCACCAGACCCCATAGAGGTTGTATAGTTCTATGTTTGTTTTTTGTAGTTGTTATACTACTCTCTTTCTACCATTCTACCAAATGTACTAACATATGCAAAATGCCTTATTCTACCTGTAAATGCTTTAAGGGCTATATTCATTTCTTGCATAAAACTAATATATTGTGGGATACCCTCTTGCTTTGGACTCCACTCTGCTATACCCATATATCAGTATCACCAAAAAGGCGAACTGATCCCCCACCATAATGGGTTTACATATAATATCGCATAATTTGCAAGGATTTAACTCCCCCATAAAGAGAAGAAAAGCCTTCAGATTTTATAAACAAATGGGGGCAGACATTATTTTATTGCAAGAGACCCATTTCTCTTCCACATCCCATCCATGTTTTTTTGACAAAGCGTATAAGCTTAATTTCTTTACCACATTTGAGTCCAAAGCCAGAGGAGTAGCAATATTTGTAAAAAATGTTTCTTTTGAGGTTTTCCGTACTTACAAAGACCCAAATAGTAGATTCCTAATACTACAAGGGCATATTAGAGGTAAGGCAATCACCATTGCAAATATATATGCTCCCAATTCAGCCCATAGTAGGTTCTTCACTGAATTTCTACAAACATTGGATAGATACATCTCCCCTCACCTGGTCATAGGAGGAGATTTTAATTCAGTAGCACACCCACTATTGGATAGAAGTAGGACCTCACACTATGCCAACACATTCCCCAAATCATTAACGAAGGCCCTCTCCACCCTGCAGCTCTTGGACACCTGGAGAGCTTTGAATATAGGGACTAGGGAATATACCCACTATTCTAACCCCCATGGAAGCTATGCACGGCTTGACTACATTCTCTCTTCCCCTATCCTAGTTGCCAACTCTGCCAAAGCCGATATAAAGGTCTGCCCATGGTCAGACCACCAAGTGGTCTCCTTCCAAACAACACATGTAGGCTTATCACCCTCAGTGGCCACATGGAAATTGAATGACTCCCTATTGTCTGACCTTGCAATCTTTGCACAAATAGCTACAAACCTAGAAGAATACTTTTACCTTAACAACACGGAAGGTATATCCCCTCATACCCTATGGACTGCCCACAAAGCAGTCCTGCAGGGCCAACTAATCGAAATTGCGGTTAGAAATAAAAGGCAAAAACTAGCCAAAATCAAAACACTCTCCCAAGACCTACACAACCTATATTGTACCCATGCCCAGGACCAATCTCCACATATCTTATCACTTATAAACCTAAAAAGGAACGAATTAGACTCAATCCTCTCAGATAAAACCAAAAAATCCCTAAGGTGGTCCAAGGCAAAGTTTCTGCTGCACAGTAATTCTGCATCGGGTATGTTCTCACGTAAACTGCATCAATCTCTCCAACCCACTCACATATACAAACTTAGGAACAGTTCCGGCCATCTGGTAACACACCCCAAAGAAGTCTTGCAGATATTTATTTCTTTTTACCAGTCCCTGTTATCCCCACCTGACACCCCCCCAACCGCAGATCTCCCCCAATGGCTTGACTCCCTAAATCTCCCTCGATTCTCTGCGGAACAGCTATCTATTCTTAACGCCCCCTGCACTGAACAAGAAATCTCTCTCATTATTAAATCCTTTAAAACCTCTACTGCCCCTGGCCCAGATGGATTCCCTTCCTTATACTACAAAAAGTTTGTACACTTATTAGCCCCACAGTTAAATAGAGTGGTGAACCACACTTTCCAAGGCCACAAGCCCACAACAGAGATGCTCTTCGCCAACATGACCTTGATCCCTAAACCTAATAAGGACCACACACTTCCCCAGAACTATAGACCAATTTCTGTTTTAAATAATGATACTAAAATTCTAGGTAAAATTCTGGCCAATAGACTAGCCCCTATAATCACATCCCTAATAGGCCCCGAACAAACAGGTTTCATCCCCAATAGACAGATTACGGACAACATTAGGCTAGCGACAAACATAATTCAGGACGATGACATCTTCTCCCGTAAGGTCCTGATTTTAGGCTTGGACATACACAAGGCATTCAATAGTGTCCTGTGGCCATATATAGACCAAGTCCTTGACAAATTTGGTTTCTCTGGAGAATTTGTACAGGGCTTCAGGGCACTATACCATAATCCCCAAACAAGGAGCAGACTTCCAGGGTGCTCCTCAGAGTACTTCGCCCTTGGCAGATGTACCCGGCAGGGGTGTCCCCTATCCCCCCTGGTGTTTGCTCTGGCGATTGAGCCACTCGTCAAGGCGATTATCAGCAACCCTAATATCAAAGGCTATGAAAAAGGTGAGGGGGAATACAAAATTGGCTTATATGCGGATGACGTTTTAGCCTTCCTGCCAGACCCTCTAGTCTCCCTTCCCAACCTACTTAACACACTTCAGACGTTCCAAGGATACTCTGGTCTAGGAATTAACCTATCCAAATGCTCAGCCCTCCCTATAAACATTCCACAACAAGTCAACACCACACTTAGGCCCTTTTCACACTGGGGCGGGAGCCGCGGTGACGGTAAAGCAGCGCTATATTTAGCACTGCTTTACCGTCGTTTTAGCCGCTGTATTCAGTCGCTCGCGGGGGGTAAAACCGCCCCGCGAGCGTCCGAAAAAGGGTTAATATCCCCCGCAAAGCACCACCGTAGTGGCGCTTTGCGGCAGTATTGCTGTGGTATTGCTGCGGTATTACCGCGGTGTCCCATTCAAATCAATGGGTAGGAGCGGTATAGGAGCGGTGAATACACGCTCCTATACCGCTCCAAAGATGCTGCTAGCAGGACTTTTTTTACCGTCCTGCTAGCGCACCACTCCAGTGTGAAAGCCCGCCGGCTTTCACACTGGAGTGAATGGGGCCGTTTTTTTTCAGGCGGTGTACAGTCGCTATTTTTAGCGCTGTACCGCCTGAAAAACGCCCCAGTGTGAAAGGGGCCTTAGACAAACATTCGGCCTCTCCTTATCCAGCCCAACCTTATCTTATTTAGGAATACACCTGGCCCCCTCCCTCAAGGAAATCTACAATACCAACTACCCAAAGGCCTTCGCTATGACCAGACGATGGCTCAGGCTGTGGTCTACCTTCAATATTTCCTTACTGGGTAGAGTGATAGCCATTAAGATGTCCATACTACCGAAGCTTTTATACTTCTTTAGGGCCCTACCCATTTACTTCTCTCGTCAGACGTTACTATCTCTTCAAAAAGATATCAATGCTTTTATCTGGCGCAATAAACGGCCCAGATTTGGTAAATCTCTGGTCTACAGACCTATGTCGTGGGGTGGTCTGGGCCTGCCAGATATCTGGCTCTACTACATTTCAGCCAGGCTGGCCCAGACGGCCCAGTGGCACGCCACCTCAGGAGGTATTCCCTGGTTGCAGTTTGAGACACAATCCATCCGCCCCTTTTTCTTACCAGGCCTTTTATGGCAATTTAACCTGAAGCCTAGAGAGTTAGGTTCCCTGAATAACATAGTAGGACAATCCTTGCAGATTTGGTCATTGTACCAAACCAAATTTAAATTAAGATCCCCAGGCCTCGTTCCTTGGGGACAAGAATTTCCCCTTAGCCTTTAGCTTCCCCAGAACATTCACCTGGTGGATTCAACATTCGTTAGTTACCCTAAAAATCCTTCACAAATCACCTAGGCTTCCTACCTTTCACGGACCTTCAATCCAAATTCCAGATACCTAGGGAAGAATTCTATAAATTCTTACAAATCCGACACTTCTTCGAGACCTTTTTAAGCGTGAGGTTGCCACTGCCTCCAATTTCTTTGAACAACTTTGTTTAACACAATCCAGAGATAAGGGAACCATATCCTCAGTCTACAAATACCTTAGACCTTCCATAAAAGTCCACTGCCATGCTCCGCTGGGAGTCAGACCTAGGCATCGTTCTTACAAATGAGGACTGGTCGGACATGCTGACTAACTTACATAAATGTTCTAAGTCCATCTCCATTAAGGAAACAATCCTCAAAGTTCACACCCGATGGTACCTCACCCCTGACAGGGTACACAAATGCTACCCTAATGTCCCTGAGAACTGTTTTCGGGGTTGCCAGGAGGTGGACATATTGTTGCACACCTTCTGGAGTTGCCCTCGCCTCCAACATATATGGAACCAAGCCTCCATCAAAGTTGCAGCCATCTCAGGCTCTAACATTGAACTGACTGCACCAATCTGCCTTTTATTCGTCCCTATCCCGGGCACCCCCCTCCCACCCTTAACCTGATTAACACATTGTTTTGTGCAATCCAGTGGACCGTAGCTCTTAACTGCAAATCTCAGTCGATCCCATGGGCCCAAGTTTTGCAACGAATGGAAGCCATTTGTCTTATGGAAAGACTATTCCATACTATAATGGATACCATGCACATATATGACAAAAAATGGTCGGATTGGCTATTAGATCAATTGCTTCACATTCCGGACGCCCACCCACCTCCGCAATAACTGAGTACTCAATACTTTCTTGTAACGCGGATACTTATTCCACTATCCTCTCAAGTAGACATATAGTCCCTTTCATATCATGCTTTCTTGGTAGAAACAGTTATATTTCTCCTTTGATAACGGTTATAGTTTTGTATGTTTTTTTATATTGACAGCTTTTAAGACAAAAGCCCAGATGAGAATCTCTATCGTTTCTGAGCACTCGGAAGACAGGGTGTTCCGACTTAATGATCTCATTCCTCCCCTGGAGCATTTTCTGTATCCATGTCGGTTTTGAGTGTATGTCATAAGATGCTATATAGCAATAAGTTATGCTTCTGATGTTGTTATTACACGACTAATTGTATACGATCCTATCTGTCTTATCACTTTCTCATCAATAAAAACGTTTGTATTAAAAAAAAAGAAGGAATCAATGCAGGTCGGATCAAGCGTCTTGAGGCGATTCAGTTCGCATTTGCAGCGCTATACAAGTCATTCATTCATTCATTCACTATACTTACCTTGGGTTTGATGTGCTTTAATCAACCTACCACTAATGCCTCCAATACTACCCTCTGGAATATGTTCCGTGCTGACTATCTAACCTCTGGACCCTCCCCCACATTGCCTAGTTTAAAAACCCTTCTAACTATTTGGCAATCATTACTCCCAGCTGATCTGCACCCTACTCATTTGGGTGCAGTCCATCCCTTCTATAGTATTGGTGACCGACTGAGAAATCGGCCCAGTCCTCCAGGAACCCAAAACCCTCCTTACTACACCAGCTCTTCAGCCACTTGTTTACTGTCCTTTCCATAATCTCTCTCTGCCTTTCTGTTGCACTGTTACGTACCTGGACGTAGAGCCTGACTTGTAGGAGAAGACCTCTCATACAGCGCTGGTTCACGGTCCACTGGAGTGGGAACAGTGGTCACGTGAGCACAGTGGGGTAGGAGTGCCTGGTTTGTAGAGGGATGGAGTTGAGATCAACTAGGAAGTCCTCCGGAAGGTTCCGTATACAGATGGCAGGGTGTAAGTCTGTAGGTGGTGAAGCTGGATACGGCAGAACCAGGCAGCAGGTGGATAGGCAGATGGGAATCAGCAAGGCAAGGTCAAACAGTCCGGTTGGCAACAGCAGATCAATCAGATGATAGGAGCAGGCAATGGCGGAGTCGGTAGGCAGGCAGGAGCCGGTAACCAAAAGCAGATGAAGACAAGGTCAGGCAAGCCGGGTCGAGTAGGAGAAGGCAGAGTAGTCCAAAACAGAGCCGGGTCGATAACGGGAATCACAGGTTCAGATCAGGTTTCAGATGGCTGACAAGCAGGAAGCTGAGACAACACAGCACTGACTGAGTGTCACTGCTGGGCTTTTAAAGCCCGTTTTGGCGCCAATTGCGCTCTCGCGCATGCGCACATGCATGCGCGCGCCGCCACTAATGTGCACGCGCGCCGCGCGCCCACGTGTGCACGAAGAGCCCGGAAACGCCTGGTAAGTCCATGACATTGCCCCCCCCACAAGGGGCAGCCTCCGGATGCCCAGGCGACTTGTTTTTTCATTTTTCAGGGTGAGAAGTCAAGTAGGTACGAACTAAACGTTTAGCATGTATGTTACTGTCCGGTTCCCAGGAATTACTTTCTGGGCCGTACCCTTTCCATTTGACCAAAAATTGTACTTGCCCGTGTCTTTTCCTACAATTGAGGATCGCCTCCACCTCATATTCCTGGTCACCATCCACTAGAACAGGTTCAGGCGTGCCGGTTCCTCTGTCAGGGAAGGGATTAGGCACAGCAGGTTTCAACAAGGACACGTGGAATACTGGGTGAACTTTAAGAGAGTCAGGCAAAGACAGTTCATAAGCAACTTCATTAATTTTCCTCTTGATAGGAAAAGGTCCCATAAATTTAGGTGCAAGCTTCTTAGAGGGACAAATCAGTTTAATGTTGTCTGTAGATAGCCATACCTGATCTCCCGTTTGAAGAACCAGCTCCCCCCTCCTTTTTTGGTCGAAGTTTTTCTTACTGTCCGCCTGGGCCTTATACACGGCTTCTTGTAGTACCCGGTTGTTGCAGTTGAGGAATTCTATCGTCTCCTGGACTGCCGGAACTGGAGATTCTGAAACAAAATCTGGTAAAAAGGTTAGGTGAAAACCATAGTTGGAAAAGAAGGGGGATTGGTTAGTGGCTGAGTGACTGGTATTATTATAGGCGAATTCCGCTAAAGGCAGTAGGGAAACCCAATTGTCCTGTGAAAAAGAAGTAAAGCATCTGATGTACTGCTCAAGGGTTTGGTTGGTCCTCTCTGTCTGCCCGTTGGTTTGAGGGTGATAGGCCGAGGAGAGGGCCAGCTCGATCTTCAAGATTTCACAAAGTGCTTTCCAAAAGCGTAAGGTAAACTGCACCCCCCTGTCAGAGACTATATTTGCAGGTACTCCGTGTAGTCTGATGATCTCCTTGATGAACACACGGGCCGTTTCCGCAGCAGATGGGGTTCCCTTTAAGGGCACGAAGTGGGCCATTTTAGAAAGGCGGTCCACAACCACAAAAATGGCTGTGCACCCCTCAGAGCGGGGTAATTCGACTATAAAGTCCATAGCAATCATTTTCCAAGGTCTGTCCGGTACAGGTAGAGGTTTTAGCAAGCCCCAGGCTTGGTTCCTTGAAGTCTTGTTCCGTATGCAGACAGGACAGGAACTGACGTATCTCCCACAAAATTCCTTTAGGTTGGGCCACCAAAATGTACATTGTACAAGTTCAAGAGTCTTCCGGACCCCAAAATGCCCTGCTAAAGGATGGTCATGAAGCAGTGTTAGTACCTTAACTCGGATACTCTCTGGAACAAAGATTTGACTTCCTTTCCATAGCAAGCCGTCTTGTGATGTCAAGGTGATTCCTGGGGGCCTTGGAGAATGGGTAGAAGCTTCTTTGATTAGAGATAAGAGGTCTGTTTGTAAAAGCAAGAAGTTACTTGTGGACAAAATCGTGTCAGGAACAGGTGAGTCCTTTGGATTGTCATGCATGCGTGACAGTGCGTCAGGTTTGATGTTTTTTGATCCAGGCCGATAAGTGATGTGGAAACAGAAGCGGGTGAAAAATAAGGCCCAACGAGCTTGTCGGGGTCTCAAGCGTTTGGCAGATCTCAGGTATTCTAAGTTTTTATGGTCGGTATATATTAATACCGGATGGACCGCGCCCTCTAACAGATACCTCCACTCTTCCAATGCGGTTTTGATGGCCAGAAGTTCCCGATCCCCTACGTCATAATTTCTCTCAGCTGGAGATAACTTTCGAGAAAAGAATCCTACAGGGTGTATCAAGTCCTCCTTGCCCTGTCTTTGAGAAATGACCGCTCCCACCGCTACTTCGGATGCGTCTACTTCTAATAAAAAGGGCAGGGATGGATTAGGATGGCTGAGAATTGGGGCTGATGTAAAAAGTCTCTTAAGTTTCTCAAATGCATCCTGAGCCTCCGAACTCCAATGGAACCTGACGTGTTGTTGGGTCAATCGTGTAATAGGTGCGATGATGGCAGAGAATCCTTTGATAAACTTTCTATAAAAGTTTGCGAAGCCTATGAAACGTTGTATGCCTTTTTTATCTACTGGTGCGGGCCAGTCCAAAACGGCAGACACTTTTTGGGGATCCATCTTAATACCGGTTGAGGAGATTATTAAGCCCAAAAATTGAATCTCGTTGCACAAACTCACACTTTTCTGCCTTTGCATACAGTCCATGTAGGCGAAGACGGTCAAGAACTCTGCAAACGTGTTCCCGGTGCTGGCTGAGTGATTCAGAAAAAAACTAAATATCGTCCAAATAAACAATTACAAAAACATCTAAGAAGTCCCTGAATATATCGTTAACAAGATGTTGAAAAGTGGCAGGTGCATTACATAGACCGAAGGGCATGACCAGGTATTCATAATGTCCGAACCGTGTTCAGAACGCCGTCTTCCACTCATGCCCAGCCCGGATGCGGACCAGATTGTAGGCCCCTCTTAGGTCAAGTTTTGCAAAAATAGTAGCAGACCTTAGTTTCTGGAATAATTCGGGTATTAGGGGAAGTGGGTAACGGTTCTTGACCGTGATTTTATTTAGTTCCCTATAGTCCACACACGGGCGGAGAGTCTGATCCTTCTTGGTCACAAAAAATATTCCAGCACTAGCTGGAGAGGTGGACGGGCGGATGAACCCCTTTTCCAGGTTTTCGTTGATGTAAACCTTTAATGCTTCCTGTTCTTTTTCTGATAAGGGGAAAATGCGCCCAAAGGGAATTTTGGCCCCGGGTAGAAGTTCAATTGGGCAATCGTATGATCGATGAGGTGGAAGAGAGTCTGCTCCCTTCTTGCTGAATACGTCAAGGAACCCCTGATACGGTTGGGCTACTGATTGACGTAAGTTCTGATCAATGTCCATGCAAAACAAGGTGACAGGTGATTGAGTAGATTCGTGTTGACAGTGTTCTTGGCAGTAGGGGGACAAGAACCTGATCTCTCTGGTAGTCCAATTGATGGAGGGATTATGGGCCTGAAGCCAGGGAATGCCCAGAATGATTGGGAACAACGGGGAAGAGATGACGTCAAGGATCAGGAGCTCCTTATGTTGGGAGGAAGAGGTGACAGGTAACGGAAACGTCTCTTGGGTCACCTGCCCAGAGCTGATGCGAGAGCCATCGGCCAAGAAGACTGAAAGTCGGTGGGTCTTGTTCCGCAAGGGGATGTTGTGTTGGCTGACGAAGGCGGAGTCGATGAAGCAGCTGCATGCTCCGGAATCAATAATTGCCTTGACTGGAATTGTCCTTCCTTGAAGCTGTAATGAAAGAGGGAGAGCAATGTGGGTTGTGTTAGCAGATAATGCTGAAAGACTGGCAGGAACAGAGGAGGAGCACTTACGCATCTTGACTGGGCAATTGCGCACGTAATGTCCTGTTGCCCCACAGTACAGGCAGAGGTTCAGTTGATGGCGACGCGTGCGCTCTTCTGGGGTTAAGGTGGGTCGGATCAATCCCAACTGCATCGGCTCGGAGGTATCAGGCACCGAGCTGGTTGGTTGAAGGTTGGGTGGAGGTAGGTAGCGGGCAGCAGGAATGGGAGCCTTAGCAGTCACCCAAGTAGGGCGGTTATGTTGAAAAGACCGTTCAGTGCGACGTTCCCGAAGGCGGCGATCAATCTGGATTGTTAGGGTGATTAAAGCCTCAAGAGTATCAGGTATGCCTACCCGGGCCAGTTCATCTTTTAGTCCTTCTGATAGGCCCATGCGGAACTGATGCCGAAGAGCTGCATCATTCCATTGAGTGTCTGCACTCCAGTGTCTAAAGTCTGAGATGTATTCCTCGGCCGCCCGGCGACCCTGCTGGAGCGTGGTTAAGGTGGCTTCTGCTGTGGCTACCCGTTCAGGGTCTTCATAAAGCTGGGACATAGCTTCAAAGAAGGCCGTTAGTGACTGAATCAAAATAGAGTCCTCTTCGAGAAGTCGGTGTGCCCAGATCTGTGGTTCTCCTAACAGCAGGGAGACCACAAACCCCACTTTAGTGGCTTCAAGTGAAAAAGTCCGGGGTTGCAGGGCGAAATAAAGCTGACAAGCGCTGCGGAAGGCCCGGAATTTAGTTCGGTCCCCTGAAAACCTCTCAGGTATAGGGACCCTTGGTTCAGGTGGAAGCATAACGACAGAAGGAGAGGAAGCAGCCTGAACAGGGGCGGCAACGGGACCAGGAGCCACGTGTACGGGGTTAATGATGTTCTGAACTTGACCCTCCAATCTGGTGTAACCGTCTTGTAAGGATTTTACGGCCTGGGTGAGGGCTGACAGGTGTGAGCAGATATCTGTCATGGGGGAGGTCTCTCCTGCAGGCTCAGTCATGGCTGTGTTGTACTGTTACGTACCTGGACGTAGAGCCTGACTTGTAGGAGAAGACCTCTCATACAGCGCTGGTTCACGGTCCACTGGAGTGGGAACAGTGGTCACTTGAGCACAGTGGGGTAGGAGTGCCTGGTTTGTAGAGGGATGGAGTTGAGATCAACTAGGAAGTCCCCCGGAAGGTTACGTATACAGATGGCAGGGTGTAAGTCTGTAGGTGGTGAAGCTGGATACGGCAGAACCAGGCAGCAGGTGGATAGGCAGATGGGAATCAGCAAGGCAAGGTCAAACAGTCCGGTTGGCAACAGCAGATCAATCAGATGATAGGAGCAGGCAATGGCGGAGTCGGTAGGCAGGCAGGAGTCGGTAACCAGAAGCAGATGAAGACAAGGTCAGGCAAGCCGGGTCGAGTAGGAGAAGGCAGAGTAGTCCAAAACAGAGCCGGGTCGATAACGGGAATCACAGGTTCAGATCAGGTTTCAGATGGCTGACAAGCAGGAAGCTGAGACAACACAGCACTGACTGAGTGTCACTGCTGGGCTTTTAAAGCCCGTTTTGGCGCCAATTACGCTCTCGCCGTGTGTGCACGAAGAGCCCGGAAACGCCTGGTAAGTCCATGACAGTCACTCAATTGAGCGTACTTTTTAACCTACCACTTAGTCCAATTCCACTAACTCTTTTTAACCTACCACTTAGTCCAGTTCCACTAACGCTAGTTTTTAACTCATCACTTAATCCAGTTTCACAAACTCAGAGATGAGCAGGCTCAAAATGAGCTCTACAGAAAGTTATATAGGCCTCAAGCACCTGTGACCAATTAACCACTCCCCTTAATTAGTAGAGTTGAAGGAAGGAAAGAAAAAAAAAAGCTGTTTAAAAAGTGACAGAAAAAGGTGTTAAAAAGCTGCAAGGAAAAGCCCCAAAGAGAACCTAAAAATGCAACACAGCAATCACCAGCAGTCAAACGCAAAACTTGTTCACACTCTCCACTCAAGGTCCCCCACTGTTTAGCTTCCAACCAGCAGTCTGGCCACTTGTTGAGACTGGCACTTCTACAGAAGAGCACTTGTAATAAATAGTGGAGATGGCTAATTCCATATCTCAAATGCCACTGGTGTTTTGTATCCCACTGTGTTCTTTTCATGTTTCATTGATGCTGGTGTAACACTGACCCCTGAAGGAGCTGCTGATTTGATTTGGGCCTGCACTCTGCTATTAAACCCCACTAACTTGGCTCAGTCCCCTTGACAGCTGTGGTGCAATTCAATACAGTACAACATAATATAACACAATATACCTGTATTGTCACTTCAGGATCCACTGGCTCCACCTGCTGCCCAGACCACCCCCCACCCTCCCATGCCCCCCACCCACACCCACCCCAGCCGGCCCGCACACCACCCCAAACAACAGGGGGAACAACAAATAACTCCACACAACGGGGTACTTAAAGCGGAGTTCCTCCACCTGCTGGGGGAAAACCATACTCCACACAACGGGGTACTTAAAGCGGAGTTCCAAAAGTGGAACTTCCGCTTATCGGATTCCTCCCCCCTCCGGTGCCACAATTGGCACCTTTCAGGGGGGAGGGGGGTGCAGATACCTAATATAATACAGGTATCTGCACCCACTTCCGGATAGCTGCCCCGCCCTATCCGGAGCTGCCCCGTTGTGTCTTGGGAAACACTCTTTCCCAGGACACAGCGGGGACCAATAGGGGCGCGCAACGCGACTCGCGCATGCGCAGTAGGGACCGGGCAGTGAAGACGTTGCGTCTTAACTTCCTGATTCCCTGACGGCGGGGCAGCGAGAGACAAGCGGTCTCTCATCACATTCTGCCTACACCGCTCTAACCAGGAACAGGTAAGTGTCCATTTATTAAAAGTCAGCAGCTGCACTATTTGTAGCTGCTGACTTTTAATATTTTTTGTGCGGGTGCAGCTCCGCTTTAACCAAAGTATATTTTTCTATAAGTATTGGCAAATGGGTGATTACAATAATTGTGCTGTCATCCCAATATAGAATGACAGAACAATGATTTTTTGATGAAACAATTATAAACAATATAGATACACGGGAGCTCCCCCTACTTTTATAGCTATGCGTATGATCTCACTTAAAGTACTCAGTCTTTAGTCTTTGTGTCTTCGCTAGCTAGGATAATTCCTTGTGATTTGTAATCCAAGGGTTAAAGTAATTCAAGTTGAGTTAAAGATGATCCCGGTATAACTTCAGTAACTATGATACAAGGCTGAGATGCAATAGCAGATGGGCCTTATGCCTGCCTAGTGTCAGTTGCTATACTCCTCCTCTAGGTGCAAAAGTCAATAAATTGTGGGCCTCAACCCGTTCACCAACTGGATTGGAGCTCTGTGTGGTAGCTTTGGTCCGGTGGTTGCAGCTTGCTTCTGTGTCAGCCGCTCCGTATTTGAGGGTGTTCATGGGTATATCACCTGGCATCATGGGTAAAAAGGTAAACTCTCAAAGTACAGTCACTTCCTGTAATCAACTTAGTGCTTTGTGAAAGCAAAAATGACTTAAGTCCACTATCTGTGTTTGGCCGCTAGATGGCGCCAAATACTAAGCCATAGAAATGTCCATAGACTTCTGTTATAAATGTTAATACAATTCAGTAGGCAAGGATACCCGCGCTACATAGGTATAACCATTTTGTTCCTCTAAGGTAAATGCCTGGCTGGTGTATCAGGAGCGAGGGAGCGATTGAAAGGTAAGGACGAGCACTTAAGGTATCTGGTGCCACACTACTGTCCTACTTAGCTAAATTAATAAATGACCATTTAAAACAAATGTAAATGCCTAAAATGTGCTGTTACACTTTAAGTGTGGAGTTTAAGCTGAACCAGTGGTCAAGTCCTGGGGAAAAGGAGTGGGTTTGGAGGGGTGTTGGCGGAGATGCGGATGACGTGATGACGCCATCCAGCAAGGTGGGAGGAGCCTGCGCGTAGAGCTCACGGCGGGGAACGCGGGACGCCGAGATCAATGGAGAGTGAGAGCTCCGGAACGGCGCGAGTTATCTCCCGCGCCCGCCGTGGCGCTCTTTTCCTGGACACCCAGCCCTGCAGTTAGCGGACCACCAGAACCTGGTGGACGGAAGATCTCACCGCCGTTCCAGGAGCGGCATAACGCCGGGCGGACGGTGTCCCCGCGCCTCTGTCCCCCCCTCTTTCCCTCCTGCTCTCCCCTTCCCCTGTAGGCAGCAGCAGGGGACATGCCCAGCACTACGGAACCAGACACGGTGGCCATATGACCTGTACTGACCATCTCTCCAACACACAGGATGGCCAGGCATGGTGAGAGGAGCAGAAACATGAGGTAAAAGGGTATATGACATGTATGTAAATTGGGCAAAGCGGCTCAGAAAACAAGAGGACAGGACCAACCCATCGGTGTTCAAGGGGGTAAGAACCAAGGTTTTTTTCCTTTTTTTTTTTTTTTCTTTTTTTTTTTACTTATGAAATGAACTCTTGCCTGAAATTGAATTGTATACGCTTTTTACTGATGAATGCGTAGGACACTATACAAACGGATGTTACTGCTATTGTTGAAAGTAGGGAGAAGTAGACCGAGCTGTAGGCTACCAACACAGTAATAAAACGCATTAACTCTCTAGTGCAATCAGCCCCCAGCCCTCCATATGTCACTTTAGCCTGGCCCTTCCCTTTGAAGCCATCGGAGATAAACAGCAGCCTTAGGGACTACGGGAATGAAACAGCTGAACCCACGGGCTCTTTGTGTCCATACCAATTGCTATCCTTGCTTAAAATCAAGGGGGAAAAAAGAAAAAAAAAAACGAAATATTAACCGGAATTTATCCAAGGCCTAGTTCGGGCATCTTAAAAAATTAAATAACAGAACTGTAATGTGTCAGTGCTCGTGTTCTTAGGCTGGCCGAAGTAAATCAAAGGGCCCCCCAACTCTGGACTAGACGAGAGAAAAGGTTGGTCTCGGGGGGAGGTATAAAAAAAGCCCCAATAGAGTAGGACTAGCTACGGCAGAAAGAGTGAGACACCTCCAAGGGGGAAAGGAGATCACAAGAGGGGAATCCTCCTGTTTTGCTCTCGCTAGGTGACAATTCTGCTCTCAAAAAAAAAGAAAACTGGGTAAACGAATAAGAAAAGTTAAAACAAAGGGGGTAAATATGAGCAGGTCCACGAATAAAACAACAAAAGGGGGGCTTCCTAAAAATTCGAAAGAGAAAAACTCGGAAAGCACTATTAAGCAATATATGACTCAAGGAGCCAGTCCAAAAAACCCAGAAGCGGCAAGACAGAGCCACCTCAAAAGCGAACGAAAAAAAGGAGCAGAAAAAAAATTAGAGGAGACCCTTGATTCGGATCCCATCATAGAAAGCGAATTACTAGAGATCAGAATACAGAACGACCACGGGACATCATAGTCCAATTTAGTTACTATGAGGACAAAGCTTAGATCTGGGCAAGGACTAAGAGGCCTACGACAATACAATATGAGGGCAAAGACCTGCAGGTATTTATGGACTTAGCACCCGAGACCCTGGCCAGAAGACGACTTTTAAAACCCCTTTTGGAGATTATGCAAACTCGGAACATCCGATATAGTTGGGGGTTCCCTGCCTGCCTACTGGGCTTTAGAGATGGGATTTCAGCAAAATTGACATTCCCGTCGGGCCCGGGGGGGAGGGGGAGGGGCACACGCGCAGGCCTCCTCGAAGTGCGGCTCAAGGATGGTCTCGGGACCATAGGCGAGCCGGGGGCCGTAGAGGGGCCGGTTGGGGGGGAGGAGCTGACCCTGGGAAGGGAGCGAGATGGGGGGGTAGGTGGGGAGGGCGGTGGGAGGGGGAGGGAATGGGGAAGGGGCCTGACCAGAATATTTGTAAGTCTAAGACAAGACGATTAGAATTTTTTCTATCTACTAGAGAACGATGTCAACCATAAATTTTATAACATATAATGTCAAAGGGCTCAATTCACCCAACAAGCGCCACAAAATCTTGAGGGAATTGGGACAGTACGCTGCAGACGTGGCCTATCTACAGGAGACGCACATCTCACATGACTCAAACGTCAAGCTTTATTCTAAAGAATTTCCCAAGTGGTAGCATGGGGACACAGTCACCACAAGAAGTAGAGGAGTAGCTATTGGGTTCGCAAAAAGAATAAGATTTTGCCTGGAGAAAAGCGAGTCTGACCCAGAGGGAAGATACCTCTTTTTGAAGGGCAAACTGGACGAAATAGAAGTTACTCTGGCTAATATATATGCCCCCAATAGCAACTCCGGGACATATTTAATAAAAATTTTGGGAAAATTAACTGAGTTTAAAAAAGGAGCATTGATTTTGATGGGAGACATGAATTTCTGTTTAGATCCACAATGGGATAGTACATCCCGTGCGCAGGGGATTAGCAACGTGCAACTACGTAGAGTTAAGCAAAAATTACTTGAACATCAATTGACAGATGTTTGGAGAAGCCAACACCCCAAAGACAAAGACTATTCGTTTTACTCCCCTGTGCACGGGACGTACTCCAGAATTGACTATATCTTTTTGGAACATAGATCACTAGAAAAGGTGCTCGAATCTAATATCGGGATAATTTCACTATCAGATCACGCCCCGGTTTGGATGAAAATACAAATAGCAGGGGAGCGTAAGGTATCCCCCAGGTGGCGACTGAATGATGAAATAATAAGAGACGCAGAAGGAGCAGAGAAAATAGGTAAAGAGCTGGAACAATACTTTAGGACGAATGACACAGTGGGAATTTCTGGTCAGACCCTATGGGAGGCCCACAAAGCCTACATAAGAGGAATTCTGATTGCGGAGGGGGCAAAAAAAAAAAAACGATAGGGCCAGGAAGATTAAAAAAGTTAGAGGAAATATCCAACTTAGAACAGAAACACAAAATGTCTCCGAACCCCGACAGAATACTATACCAAGAAATTATAACCAAAAGGGATGAATTTAAAACACTAATGGAACAAGACACAAAAAAAACTTTTTATTACCTCGCCAGGGAAAAATATTATGGGAGTAATAAATCCCCAAAGTATTTAGCAAAAATGTTACAGAAGAAAAAACTTTAAATTTCATTGAGAAAATACAGGCAGACAATGGGACCCTAGAATACACCACAAAGGGGATTGCACAAACATTTAAGAACTATTATGAGGAATTATATGCAGTGGAGCACGAACAGGAATGGGAGGAAAAGGAAA
Organism: Lithobates sylvaticus; assembly: GCA_028564925.1. NCBI lineage: Eukaryota > Metazoa > Chordata > Amphibia > Anura > Ranidae > Lithobates > Lithobates sylvaticus. The sequence continues at coordinate 328,640,851 of CM053028.1, read as the reverse complement.
AATATAGGAAAACTAAGGCCTTCTTAAGCCAGACGGGCTTAGTAAAAATGACAGAGAGTGACCGAGATGCGCTGGAGGGACCAATTTCAGAAGAGGAGATATTCAGGGCTTTGGCCGATTCCAAGAATGGGAAAAGCCCAGGACCAGATGGGTTCACGGTCTTCTATTACAAGAGGT
>CM053028.1:328469229-328640187 GCA_028564925.1 Lithobates sylvaticus | reverse complement strand
TTTAATCACCTCTGCGTTTTTTTATTTTTCACGTAATAAACAAAAAAAGAGCAGTAATTTAGGCCAATATGTATTCTGCTACATATTTTTGGTAAGAAAAAATCCCAATAAGCGTTTATTGATTGGTTTGCACAAAAGTTATCGTGTCTAAAAACTATGGATTCGATTTATGGAATTTTTTTTTGTTTATTTTTTTTAATGGTAATGACGATGGTAGGGGATTTTTTAGTGGGACTGCGACATTGTGGCAGACAAATCTGACCCAAAGTGACACTTTATGGGGACCAGTGACACCAATACAGTGATCAGTGCTAAAAAAAGCACTGATCTATGTATAAATGACACTGCCAGGGAATGGGGTTAACATTAGGGGTAATCAAGGGGTTAAGTGTGTCCTAGGGAGGTGCTTTCTAACTGTGGGGAGGGATTGTTACACTGGAGGAAAACAGATATTGTGTTTCAGCTTAGCTGACACAGAGGATCTCTCTTTTCCTCACTGACAGGTCAGTGGTGTGCCTTGTTTACATAGGCACACAGCTGCTCTGTGTCTCCTGTGAATGATCAGCAGGTCGCGGCGCCCATCGCAGCCTACAGACAAGCTGATTGGCTCCTGCTGTGTCCAATCAGCTTGACTCCCGCTGTGTCCAGCGGGAGTGGCCCTCCGGCAGCGCATGCTCCCCCTCTACACCACAAAATCATGTACAGGTATGTGATTTTGCGCGCAGCCGGGTCGCCCTGCTGCTGTATATGTACGGTGGGCGGTCCGGAAGCAGTTAAGGTGTGAAATTACAGTAAATCTCTTTTCTACTCAAAAATGTAATTCTATCTCCATATCCACATCAAAGAAGGAGTTTCTCAAGTGGGGTTCTGTGTTGTACTTTGTGCGATACTTCAAATTAATTTACCAAAACTGGAAAAATTTGGTGTGTAGCTTTTTTCTCTTGTACTAAGCGGGAGACTCAACAGGCAAAGAAACAAGCACAAATTACACATTTTGAGGGCTTTATATAACTCTTTCCTGCAGTGCAGAGATAAGACATCACTGTGCTTCACTAACCACAGGTCTTATCTGCATTGAACCAAACAATATTTGCTTATACATAATAAAAAGGAGTCTGAACACTTAAATATAAATGATCAGAATCCCTTAGTAAACAGTGAGCTGCTTACAGGAAATATGCACATGGATCATGCATACTGTTATGACAAATAAGCATTTAGACCCAAGCAGTTAAACATATTTTGGAAAGAGCCAATACAGCATTAAAGAAAAGAGAGCACATTCATATATTTACCGCAGAGACATTTGCCACACATTTGGTTGTCACAAGCACCATAGGTGCACTTGTGACTGCTATAGAATGTCTAGCAAATATTTAGTACAGTATAGTAGATAGTGGCAAACTTACCAGCCAGAACTCTCCAAAGTGTTAACACTATTCTTTACAGTTTCAGCAACTTGAGCGCTAAAGCTGAACTCCAGCAACAAATAACATTCATTAAATGTTCCCCACTAGCCACAAAGAATACAAATCCCCTATGTGTGCAAAAAATGCCTTTGCAAACTCAGATATTATCTCTTTAAGTAACAGTGACATCATCATCATTATCATCATTATGCTGTACATAGCCTGTGCAGACTCCACCCACTACAGTCTGCCTGTAGGGGGCGGAGATAATACCAGTCAACACACACAAGGAGAGAGAGCAGCTGTGGCTGATCTTTATTACAGGAAGCTCCTGCAGAGAGACAACATTTAAAACTGGATTACTGCACAGATCTAGAAGAAATACACAAAATACACCAGCATTTAGGTAACACTACACATGTGTCTTGACACTATTTGCTTATGCTGGAGTGCTGCTTTATTGTTATTGTATCTTTTTATTTTAAAAAGGCATAATTTAACCTGCATTAACAGACCCGCAAACCAGATGTGTGGGCCACTAACCTAATTGATAGGACCAAAGAAATACCCTTCTATAAAGCACCCAAAATTGAATGATGCAACAACATGATTCAACATATTTGGTGTAATACTAAATACTGTGTTAGAGTAATTATATCATAGGGAGCACTGAGAAGACATGTCCCTTGCGCTAAATGCACATGTAAAGCCATGGCCCATTGGGGCTCCTTTTCAATTTTTCAACTGATAAGTAGAAGGGGGGCGATTTTGCCCTCCTATTAGGGATGACATAGTTATAAGATGTGGTGAGAAAACACAGGACACATAGATGCATTTAATTAACTGTAGAATAATACATGCTTTTGTGTTTTCTTTTCAACTATTTACAGATTAACGTGCTGGTTGAGTAGATTTTGGGCCAAAGTAATTTTGCCCTGGACAGTGAGAGCCCTAAAAAGCCTGGGCTTACCAGCATTGATTTGATGTGTTTGGTTGGGATTCAACTTTTTTTTGAGGAGACCTACCAGAGCTCCCCCCAAAGCTGAAACAGATGAAGACTATTAATAACAAAGTATGGGGCATCACACCTTGTATACCAACCCACATGCAGTTAGCAGTGTTGCAAGGGGGTGGTGCCTTTAAAAAAATTGCACATTTTATTGAAAAATAGATTAATAAAATAATGTTTACACCTAGAGATAGTGTGTTAAAAATAGGATGACTCCTTTATAATTATTGTGGGATCTTTCTTCAATAAGAAAACATTCAGACTTAATTGAAAATCCATGATGTTCTGGTGAATATTTAAATCATTTGTAACCCTAAAGAAAAAAAAAATTGGATCCTGTTACTTTAAAGCATGTTAAACAGCACAGTGCTTGTGCTGTGTAATTTGGTTCCCTTGTATCACCTGAATTACCAGGCTGATCCTGCCTGGTTCTGCCCTCCCCCTGTAAACTGACCACGGTTTATCATGACCACTGAGCCCTGACACTGTGGTCAGTTTACACACCTCCGTCATCCACAGCTATCTGCAGCTCTCCTCTGTCATATCTCCCCACCTTCCCTGCCTGTCAGCTAATGACAGTGCCTGCCCCTCCCTCCTGCTGCTGAAATTACTGTGTAAATTAAACTCAATCCCTCTGTTTGAAAACGTCCTATGCTTCAGTGTCTGTGCTTTGTAAAAAATATGCCCATTTCTACCTTATTCAACAGCGCCACTCAGTGCTCATGTGACTCCTCGCTGCTCTCCTCCTCTCCTCCCCTCCTCCCAACTAATGTCAGCATGGGATTCTTATTTCCCTCCCGCTGTAGCTGTCAGATCATGAGAGGGAGCAGGGTAAGGATAAAGATATAGCATAAAAAAATGATCTGAGGAGAGAGAGAATGCAGCCAAAGGGGAAAGTGAGGATCCCCAATTTAGACTTAAAGTGATTGTAAAGTCAGAAGGTTTTTTTATCTTAATGCATTCCATGCATTAAGATAAATAACTTTCTGTGGGCAGCAGCCACCCCAGCACCCCTAATACATACCTGAGCCCCATCTCTCTCACGATGTCCATGAGTGCCTCAGCCATCTGGGACTCTCCTTCTGTTACAGCAGCTGTGCCAAAGTCAGTCAGCCAATCAGGAGAGAGAAGGGGTGGGGCCAGGACTCCATGTATGAAAGGACACAGGGAGCTGTCACTCTGCTCAGGTGGTTGAGGGGCAAGGTCAGGCAGGTTAAGGGGCTCCAGTGTATTTGCTTGTTAGGAAGGAAAATGGCTTTTCAGTTTCCTCATGATTTAGTAAAGTCCAATTTGGGACCTGGAGCCCAGGGATTTCTTAGAGATCCGGGTGGGAGGAAATCCCCAGTCCTGGGTCCGGGTTTTGAGACTCATCGGCACACTGATTGTTCAGGTGTGTGTGGGTCTGATAGTAGAGTCAGGACTATTGCTCTGGGCTCCACCCTCCCAAGGAGTCCAGGCTTGCAAAGGAGAACCCAGAGAGTGCAGGTGTGCACTGGAGTAGCCAGAGAGTGCAGGTGCCACTGTGAAAGCCAGAGACCTGAGCCTGAGGTTGCTGACAGGATTTGAGAGGGCTTTGTGTGGGAGCCTGAGCAGTGGTGCTGCTGCTGAAGAGAGCCAGGAAGCTTGGAATTTTTCATTTATATTGTTACTGTGGAAAGCTGAAATCCCTGCGTGGGCAACTGTTCTGTTATTGGACTTATTTTTTCCTTTAATAAAAGTGGGCTAACAAGCCCTTAAATGGCACAACTGGCGTGGACTCAGCTAACTGGTAGGCTCTACATTCAGCTAAACAACCCCCAATATTACACCCCTTAGCAAGCTGCTTGCTGTGGGGACACTCGACAGGACGGAGGGGCCAGGAACAGCGAAGAAGAACCCAAAAAGGTAAGGATCTGGGCTGCTCTGTGCAAAACCAACTGCACAGAGGAGGTAAGTAGAACATGGTTGTTATCTTTTAGTGAAAAAAAAAGGAGACTTTACAATCACTTTGAAGCCAGCTTAAAATGTATTACATGAGCATGTATATGATGGTATGCATTTGCACAGTATTAAAATATATTTTGTAAGGTTTCCTTTAGGATAAGTGTACATGGGATTTTAAAAAGATGTTGCCCTTACTTTATGTATTTTTATTATGCAAAAGTGAAACTAATTCAAATCTGAATTTGTTTTTTGGAGCAGATAATGTATCCATAACTTGGTTGCCATTGCAGAGTACCTGTTTAAGACAGAGGGCATTCACTAGCTGAATGTAGGCTCTAAAAAGGGCAGATGCACAGGGTCTAAAGAACCACCTGGTTCTTGCTAGAGCATCATGCAAGGGATGATAGACTTTGCTGCAGACTAGTCCCAGGTTGCAGCCCTCCGTTGCACTCAAAATGGCAACAAGCTGACAGCAGGGAAAAATGAAATGTGGTACAAAATCAGCAAGCAAGCTTGTGGTCAATAGCCAAAAGGTCAGAGAAGGCAGATAACAAGGATCGTTAAGAAACAGGCAAATATCATGGCAGGTGGACCACAAGGATATTCGAGAAATAGGTTGCGGTGAATCAGCACTGGAAAAGAAGTCACATCAACAGAAGCCTAAGAACAGATACTTAGAGGGGTGTTTTCTCAGACATAAAAAAGCAGTGGAAGTATTCAAATGTTTAAACCCCATTACTTAAAAAGACCGAAAGCAGTTTTCTGGGAATTTAGAAAGCTGTTAAACAGATGAGCAGGAACAAAATATGGGAAATTGTTGTGAAAAAGCAGATTGATACTACAGAGTTTGAGTTGCAAAATAAATAGCTGTGAACAACAACACAAGTTGGTTTTGAAGACAGCGAACTGCAACAACAGTGACACCAGGATAACTCTGGATAAATAGGTTATCTGAGAATTTAGTTAGCGTTTATCCTTTAAAAAGAACAGTTGGTTTTTATTGTTGGAAATTAGGTGACATTGCATTTGGCTCATGCAATGAGGATTAGTACCAATGCCGTAAGGTTGGCATTTACCATGTTAAGTTTGTGGGGAGACTAGTTATGCATTTGGTTAAGTTTAGCATTATGGATTAACAATAAGGGTTAATTTATAGTTGGAGGTTGGTTTAAAGTTGATGGGCAAGTTGTATTGCTTAATTGCAATAGAGAAAAGCAAGGTCACTAACCTGGCTATGTAATCTTGACGGGTACCTACACAGTGCATGCGTGCGTTTTATGAATGTATTTAGTTGTTTGGCTGGTGTTCAGCTGTATGCTTTATGGTCAGACTAAGGAAACTTGTGCCCTGAATATGGACAATAAACTGTTTACCTATTCTAACAAGCAGTAAAACAGTTTTAAAACAAGAAAGTTGCATGAAAATGAATATGCCTGGTATGCATAAAACTTCATGTGCCAGTGAATACTTTAAATCTAATACATAAAATGTAAAAAAATAATAATATCGCATGTGAATTGATGTGCAAAGAAATCCTCATGTGCAAATAAGTGCAAATATTTCCACAAAAATATGTGTAAAAAAATCTGAAATTACTGAAATATCTAAGGGGAAAGGATTATTCCCCAACAGTATTCAAATATATAAATAGTGTGCAATTCCTCTCCAGCATAATGTGCCAAACAATAAATAATGAATATATATCAATGCAATAAATATATAATAACGGTAATGAATAAATATAAAGTGCAAGTGCCAAAAAATGCAAGTGCCAGAATAAAAATATAAAATTAATTAGTGACTTCCACTCCAAGTGACTCCAAAAAAAAAAAACAACACAAATAATGTGAATCAGGTCCACTATGATAGTCCTCAATAGTAAACCATCCAGGAACTGTCTATAAACAAATATAAATGGTAATATTCTGTGCATCCATCCATCCAGTGAATTCTGTGTCATCCAGGGTGCTCCCCACTGTTTCCCCCAGCCTCTCACCTCCAGCAGCGGCCTCCACAGGCCTAGCAGCGCTGTGTGCGTAATATCACTTTGGGCAGGTCGATCTCCCTGTATCCACTCCAACCAGGAACTGCAATACTCCCGATAACCAATTAATGATAACGAGGGTAATCAAGGAGAGAGGGGGGTCCAATGTGTAGTATGGCGGTATAATTTTACTTAAACAAACATAATAACTTACATTAAAAACTTGTCACAGACGATGAAGACAAAGGACGCTTCTGGTCTCGGCCGTGACCAGAAGCAAAACACTGACACCTGGTTCCTTTCCTGACGCGTATCGTCACTGAGCACGGTTAATGGTTTATATCCTCTGATATCACTATATTGAGGAAAGATTTTATCACTATTTTGACAACATTTTCTTTATCTATTTGTTTATATGGTGTGTACATATTTATGAGTGCTGCTGTTGTGTCATATAATAACAATCAGAATTAGCTCACTAAGTGCAATTTTCCCCTTTATATTACTTAGGAAATTAGACACATAATTTAAGCTTCTTGAAAGCCCAAAGGTGCTCTTTGGATTTTGGTCTCCTCTATGCATTTAGGCAGTGAAAAAGTCTCACCCATATGATATCCCCATACTCAGGAGCCATAGCAGAATGTGTTTTAGGTTGTAATTGTAAGTATTCCAATTCTGTGCATGAGAAATAACTTGACAATGTTGTGAAAAAAAACACATTGTATTTAATTTCTTCATTTACCAAACATAAAAAAAAAAAAAAAAATGTACAACTTCAAAAAACCCTACATGCCTCTTAGTAAATACCTTTGACTGTCTACTTTCCAAGAGGGGTTATTTTGGGGATATTTGTACTGTCCTGGTATTTTAGGCTTCAAGAAATGAGACAGGCAGTCAGTACATTAAGACTGATGGTGATTAATTACCACCATCTATGGCAAAATAATGATTTAAAATTAATTTGGGTACAGTGTTACATGACTGGGTAATTTCCATTCATATTGTGACTGTGCTGAAATCTGAAAAATGGCCTTGGCAGGAAAAAGTCGGGTCTTGAAGTGGTTAAAGTTGATTTCACTGCTTGTTCAGAATATGCAAATAAATTAGTGTGCATTATGTTGGCACAGTTTCACTATAAGGTTAGGAGACATAAGGTTAGGAGACAAGTGCATGTAGAGCCTTTTAGTTCTTTTTTTTGGTGATAAATATCCATGCAAATACTCTGAAATATTCCGCTGACATCAACATTTTTTTGTTTTTCACACTGCTTTATATTGACTTGTGAGAGTTTGAGTTGTTACTGCCTGAATGACACAATTGCAGCAGCAATAGTGTATAATATTGTAGATTTGCCTACAGTACCTTTTAAAAATGTCCTGATGAAGCAGGTTAAATACATGGGCAATGCATTGAGAATTGTTCTCACTCCTCTGCAAGAATTAACTTAAAAGACTGTAAATAAACTTGTATAATAATGGATTTATACTTGTAGTAGCCGAACAGTGGGTTGTGAGGTTTTAGGAGAAAATCTAATTTATGCATTTTGGAATTGGATTCCATATTTGCACAACTTAAGTAATGTTTTAATTCATGTTTTAAGATTTTAAAGATTTGTTACCAATGTCATGGTATAAACTGATACTTTTAAGATCCCATTAACAATATTGAACATTTTGAGTGATTGAAGTAAGGCACAGGGCCACATATTTCACAGAGGGGCCGCAAAAAAAGTAAGGAGAGTAAAAGTGAGGCTGAAATAGACAGTTTTATTTACCAGTATTTTTATCCTTCTAGTTGGCCTAGTGCATTGCCCACTGATACATCAACTAAAAATAAACAATGGGAAGACTGAATAAAACTGACTTGAAAGAAGGATTTGAACCAAATTGAACTCTGAGCAAAGAAGAATTTAAAATGAAGATGGCTAGATAACTGCTGCACAGATTAAATAGGTCTTCTGTTAAGGGTAGGCTTAGCATTCACTTACAATGCCACAATCTTTGCTGCTGTTAAGTTGTTGCTGTAAACCATTATAATTATTATTTATTGAATCTGTAGCAAAAATGTATACTGTATACACTTTGGACTATTGAAACTGACAATAAAACTTTTGTAATAGAAACATTGATAAAATGTACCTAAATGTGTAGGTGTGAAGGTATGCCGCTTTATTGAACCAAATTTTTGATATTACTTAATTTTAGAATGTAGGATGCTTTATAAAATTGTTGATAGTAAATTGTAAAGCTATAGATCAACCACAATATGAGGGAAGATGTATTACTCATTGCTTTCACTATTTTCCCAATACTTTATCATATGTAACATTCCATAATGCAAAATATATATTGATTGTTGTTTAACCACTTCAATACAGGGCACTTTCCCCCCTTCCTGCCCAAGCCAAATTTCAGGTTTTAGCGCTGTTGCTTTTTAAATGACAATTGCGCGCGGTTATGCAACACTGTACCCAAACAACATTTTTATAATTTTGTTCCCACAAATAGAACTTTCTTTTGGTGGTATTTGATCACCACTGGGGTTTTATTTATTTTTTGGAAACAAATAAAAGAAAGACAGAAAATTTGGAAAAAAAAAGGTTTTTGTTTTGCTGTGCAGCTGTGTAGCTTTGTTTCTGTTATGAAATTTTGTAAATAAGTACGTTTTCTCCTTCACTGATGGGCACTGATGAGGCGGCACTGATGGGCACCAATGAGATGGCACCAATGAGGTGGCACTGATGAGGTGGCACTGATGGGATCTAATATGCAGAACTAATAGGTGGCACTGATATGCAGCACTGATGGACATTGATAGATGGCACTGATGGGTACTCATGGGTGACACAGATGGGCACTGATAGGCAAAACTGATGGACATTGAAAGGTGGCACTGATGAGCACTGATGGGCACTGGACACTGATAGATGGCACTGATAGGCATCACTAATGAGGAGGCACTGGCAGGCATTACAGATGGGCACTGTTTGGCATCATTTAAGGTCACAAATTGGTATCATTTATGGGCACTGATTGGCATCCCTGGTGGTCTTGGGTGGCATACCTGGTAGTCATCATTGGTGGGCATCCCTGGTGGACCTGGGTGGGCATCCTGGGGGGGGCTGTGCTGATAATCAATCAGCATAGACCCCCCCTGTCAGGAGAGCAGCCAATCATCTCTCCTCTACTCACGTCTATCAGAGGTGATAGAGGAAAAGTCGATGCATGGCTTTTCCTGTTTACACTGTAATCAGCTGTGATTGGACACAGCTGATCACGTGGCAAAGTGCCTCCATCAGAGGCTCTTTACTGGGATAGAAGATGCGGTGTGTCAGACTGACACACCACCAATCACCGTCCTGCGCTCCCCTGTGGGCACGCGCTCGCAGCTTATACTGCTGGATGTCATATGACGTCAAGGATAACTGAACCCCAGCTAGGCCGTCATTCTGTTAAAGGCCATACAGGAAGTTGTTAAGCACCAAAAAAATACTTTTTGAGCTGGAAAATACCTTTTTTTTTGTTAAACATTTAACTTCCAGTCTCTTTTTGCAGGCAAGGTAATAATGAATCACATGCTGTTTAACATTTTCGTTGAAAGAAAAATCTTTTCAATGTTTTAAAATTCACTAACAAGCACCTAACCTTTAATAATAAAAACCAAAAAGCATGACCTTTGTGTAAGATGAAATTTGTACTTTAATTAGTTATAAACAAATAAGAAATGGTATACAGTATTTTCAGTGAAGATTATGGAAGATGCAGGACCTACTTCTTGTGATCAGTAATAATTTGCCAGCTAGCCATAGGCTTAATAGAGGGTAATTATATAATGCTAAGGATCAACATTTCCAGCTAGTAATCCTATCTGGCTACCTTGTTCAATCTGGAAAGAAAAAAGTTAAAAGCATTTAAAAAATAAAAATGTTATATACTGTATTGCAGGAATTTGGTACCAACAAACAAAAGCAGTTTTTACCACTGAAACTCTTAAGCAGCACATTTTTTACTAGACATAAAAATGTGGACATTTTAGAAAGAGTAATATTGTCACTGAGCTATCCAGATGCAGAATTAAGTGAATCTTAGAGTTTGCAAGCTTTCCCACGCTTACAGTAAATTCAATGATTAATTGACACATCTATTGAATAAAACACATGTACAAAGTGTTACTTAGAAATTGAAAGTAATAGTATAGAATAGACACGTGCGATTAAATTCGTACGAATTTTTCGAAATTCGTACAAATTTTTCGAAATTCGTACAAATTTACGAATCCGTAGTACGAATTTTTTTGAATACGAATTCCGTACGGAATACGAAATTCCGTTTACGAATTTCGTCGCCAAATTATTCGAATCCGACTACCAAATATCGAATTTCAACTAATATGAAAGAAATTATTATAGCGGATATAACAAATGATTCGAATGAATTCGAATGATTCGAATGTCAAAGTGTCATTTTTGCAGGAAAAATTCTGTTTACGAATTTCAGCTCCAAATTATTGTTCAAAATCAAACTACCAATATCGAATTTCAACTAATTCGAAAGAAATTATTATAGCGGATATAACAAATGATTTGAATGAATTTGAATGATTCGAATGACAAAGTGTCATTTTTGCAGGAAAAAAAAGCTATTTAACCACTATCTGACCGCCCGCCGTCAAATGACTGCGGAGCGGTGCAGCTATTGTGGCGGGCCGCCGTCATATGACGGCGCTCGCTTTTTGGCCACTAGGGGGCGCGCGCGCGTGCCCGCTGCGTAGCTGGGGACCCGATGCGCGTGCCCGGCGGTCGCGATGACCGCCAGGCACCCGCAATTGCCCGGTAAGTGAGCAGGACGTGGATCGGTGTGTGTAAACACACCGATCCACGTCCTGTCAGAGGAGAGGAGACCGATGGTGTGTCCCTTGTACATAGGGACACCGATCGGTCCCCTCCCCCAGTCAGTCCCCTCCCCCACAGTTAGAATCACTCATATAGGGTACATTTTAACCCCTGCAGCGCCCCCTAGTGTTAACCCCTTCCCTGCCAGTCACATTTATACAGTAATCAATGCATTTTTATAGCACGGATCGCTGTATAAATGTGAATGGTCCCAAAAATGTGTCAAAAGTGTCCGATATGTCCGCCGCAATGTCGCAGTCATGATAAAAATCGCAGATCGCCGCCATTACTAGTAAAAAAATAATAATAATAAAAATGCTATAAATCCATCCCCTATTTTGAAGACGCTATAACTTTTGCGCAAACCAATCAATATACGCTTATTGCGATTTTTTTTTACCAAAAATATGTAGAAGAATACGTATCGGTCTAAACTGAGGAAAAAATGTGTTTTAAAAAAAAAAAAATTGGATATTAAATTATAATAAAAAGTAAAAAATATTATGTTTTTTCAAACTTGTCCCTCTTCTTTTGTTTATAGCGCAAGAAATAAAAACCACAGATGTGATCAAATACCACCAAAATAAAGCTCTATCTGTGGGGAAAAAATGATAAAAATTTTATTTGGGTACAGCGTTGTATGACCGCGCAATTGTCATTCAAAATGCGACAGCGCTGAAAGCTGAAAAATGGCTTGGTCAGGAAGGGGGTGTTCGTGCCTGGTAGGCAAGTGGTTAAAATCACTCGCGGCTATTGCCGGCTAATGGCTCCATAACACAGAGAACAGTCATTCATTGATAAAAAAAAAAAAAAGAAAAGCGTGGGGGTCCCCCCAAATTCAATAACCAGGCCCTTCAGGTCTGCTATGGATATTAAGGGGAACCCCCGCTTCAAAAAAAAAATGACGTAGGGGTCCCCCTAAATATCCATCCCAGACCCTTCAGGTCTGGGATGGATTTTAAGGGGAACCCCGGCCAAAAAAAATGGCGTGGGGTCCCCCTCAAAATCCATACCAGACCCTTTTATCCGAGCACGCAACCTGGCAGGCCGCAGGAAAAGAGGGGGGATGAGAGCGCCCCCCTCCCTCCTGAACCGTACCAGGCCACATGCCCTTAACATTGGGAGGATGCTTTGGGGGTCTGAGACCCCCAAAGCACCTTTTCCCCATGTTGATGAGGACAAGGGCCTCATCCCCACAACCCTGGCCATTGGTTGTGGGGGTCTGCGGGTGGGGGGCTTATCGGAATCTGGAAGCCCCCTTTAACAAGGGGACCCCCATATCCCAGCCCCCCCTGTGTGAAATGGTAAGGGGGTACAAAAGTACCCCTACCATTTCACCAAAAAAGTGACAAAAATTGTAAAAATGACTGGAGATGGTCTTCGACAATTCCTTTATTAAAATCTTCTTTCATCTTCTTTTTTCTGGTCTTCTTCCTTTCTTCATCCTTCGGTTTCTTCATCTTCTCCTTCCGGCATCTTCTTCCATCTTCTTCTTCCATCTTCTTCTTCCTCTGATCCGCTTCTTCTTCCTCCGGTCTTCTCGTCCTTCTCGTCCGGCATCTTCTTCCATGGCGTCGGTGTCTGTTCTTCTGTCGGGCCGCTCCTCGCAATGGGAGGCTCCCGTTGTGTGGGGCTTCGCTCCGGCTGACGGGTCTTTTATAACGGTGGGGCACCTGGTGACCCTGCCCCCCTCTAACGTCATGGGGAAAGCCATGGGGAAGTCCCCATGACGTCCCCGTGCATCAGAGGGGGGCGGGGTCACCAGGTGCCCTCCGTTATAAAAGACCTGTCAACCGGAGCGAAGCCTCACACAGCAGGAGCCTCCCATTGCGAGGAGCGGCTTGAGAAGAGACGCCGACGCCATGGAAGAAGATGCCGGACAAGAAGGACGAGAAGACCGGAGGAAGAAGAAGCGGATCAGAGGAAGAAGAAGATGGAAGAAGATGCCGGAAGGAGAAGATGAAGAAACCGAAGGATGAAGAAAGGATGAAGAAAGGAAGAAGGAAGAAGATTTTAATAAAGGAATTGTCAAAGACCGTCTCCTGTCATTTTTACAATTTTTGACACTTTTTTGGTGAAATGGTAGGGGTACTTTTGTACCCCCTTACCATTTCACACAGGGGGGGGCCGGGATCTGGGGGTCCCCTTGTTAAAGGGGGCTTCCAGATTCCGATAAGCCCCCGCCCACAGACCCCCACAACCACCGGCCAGGGTTGTGGGGATGAGGCCCTTGTCCTCATCAACATGGGGACAAGGTGCTTTGGGGGGGACCCAAAGCACCCTCCCAATGTTGAGGGCATGTGGCCTGGTACGGTTCAGGAGGGGGGGGGCGCTCTCGTCCCCCCTCTTTTCCTGCGGCCTGCCAGGTTGCGTGCTCAGATAAAGGGTCTGGTATGGATTTTGAGGGGGACCCTACGCCATTTTTTTTTTTCTTGGCCGGGGTTCCCCTTAAAATCCATCCCAGACCTGAAGGGTCTGGTATGGATATTTAGGGGGGACCCCATGCCATTTTTTTTTTTTTTGGCTGGGGTTCCCCTTAATATCCATACCAGACCTGAAGGGCCTGGTTATTGAATTTGGGGGGACCCCCACGCTTTTTTTTATCAATAAATGACTGTTCTCTGTATTACAGATCCGACAATTCATTAGCCGCGAGTGATTTTTTAAATAGCTTTTTTTCCTGCAAAAATTACACTGTGCAGAAACAGTTCTCAATATTACATATACTGAATCTCGAATTCATTTGAATCATTCGAAGCATTTGTTATATCCGCTATAATAATTTCTTTTGTATTAGTTGAAATTTAATATTTGTAGTTGGATTTGAATTGTTCTCTGTGTTACGGGAACCGACAATTCATTAGCCGCGTTAACGATTCGTAACGATTCGTAACGATTCGTAACTTGAAATTGAAATTCGATATTTGTAGTTGGATTCGAATTGTTCTCTGTGTTACGGGAACCGACAATTCATTAGCGGCGTTAACGATCCGTAGCGATTCGTAACTTTACTAACGATTCGTAACGATTCGAAAAAAAATTACGATTCGTACGAACTTCGTATTTCATACGAATTCGAACGGAATTTCGTACACGAATTATGAATTACGAATTTTTTTATATACGAAACGGAACGAAACAAAACTAATTTTTTGACAGTTCCCATGTCTAGTATAGAAGAAAAAAACATAAGTTATAATTATTCAGATTTTACAGAAATGAAAACAAAACTTTATTCTGAAGTCACAATAGCTTATCTGTTAATGCATTGTATTCAGTACCTAACAAGAAAGGACATTTTTAATTTAAACACACGAACGCCGTTAAAGTCTATGGGACATGAACATGAATAATCAAAAGTGCTAATTTTAAAGGCTTATATGTAAGTTATTGTCATATAAAAAGTGTTTGGGGACCTGGGTCCTGCCCCAGGAGACATGTATCAATGCAAAAAAAGTTTAAAAAACGTCAGTTTTTTCGGGAGCAGTGATTTTAATAATGCTTAAAGTGAAACAACAAAAGTGAAATATTCCTTAAAATTTCGTACCTGGGGGTGCCTATAGTATACATGTAAAGTGGCGCATGTTTCCCGTGTTTATAACAGTCCGAGAGCAAAATTAAATTTTTAAAGGAAAAAAAATCATTTAAAAGTACTAGTGGCTATAAAGAATTGTCGGTCCTGGCAATACACATAAAAGTTCATTGATAAAAAATGGCATGGGATTCCCCCACAGTCTATTACCAGGCCCCTTGGGTCTGGTATGAATATCAAGGGGAACCCCAAATCAAAAAAAAATGACATGGGGGTCCCCTTTAGGTCTGGTATGGGTATTAAGGGGAACCCCGCGCCAAGATAAAATAAAAATGGCACGGGGGTCCCCCCAAAAATCCATACCAGACCCTTATCTGAGCACGCAACCTGGCAGGCCCCAGGAAAAGAGGGAGGGACAAGAGAGCACCCCCCCTCCTGAACCGTACCAGGCCACATGCCCTCAACATGGGGAGGATGCCCCTTATGTTGATGGGGACAAGGGCCTCATCCCCACAACCCTTGCCCGGTGGTTGTGGGGGTCTGCTAGCGGGGGGGCTTATTGGAATCTGGAAGCCCCCTTTAACAGGAACCCCAGATCCCCCCCGTGTAAACTGGTAATGGGGTACAAGTACCCCTACCATTTCACAAAAAAAAGTGTCAAAAATTTTAAAAAAGACAATAGCCGTTTTTTGTCAATTCCCTTATTAATGTCTTCTTCTTTTCCCGCTTCTTCTGGTCTTCCTTTGGTTTTCTTCCTCCATCTTGTTCTTCCCCCGCTTCTTCCTCCATCTTCCTCTGCTTCTTCCTCCGGTCTTCTCCTCCGGCATCTTCCTCCAGCTTCTTCTTCCCGATTTGTCCTCCGGACGATCCGCCTCAATGGGGGGTTCCTGCTGTGTGACGCTTTTGTTCTTGTGACAGCTCTTATATAACTGAGGGCAGTCTATCACATAAAATCCCAATAAAATACATTTATATTTTTGACTGTAACATGACAAAATGTGTAAAATGTAAAGGGGTATGAATGCTTTTTCAAGGCACTGTAAATGATGACATGTGCAGTATCATGGCAGTTAAAGATCAGAGGCTAAGATGGCAGCTTCCTTGGCTAAAAGATAGGAGGGTTTAGTAGTGCTTTAAAAACACAAGTACATTTGCAGACAAAAAAAGAAAGTTGTTTTGCACAGAATAATTTTAAACTCCACACTTTTATTTTTTGCCACTTTTTTCGAAATTTTCGGGAGACTTCAAATCAACTTCTAGTTCATAGCTGTCTCGTCGCTTATTCACATCATTGTAGCTAGATTTTATCTGCATGTTTTTTTTTTTTTTTTTAAGGTAAGGTTTTAAACCCAATCAACACTTGTCCCGTCTATTCCTTCCGTACTCCCACTTTCCTGTAAACCCCCCTCCTTCCATCCCCCAACCCCCCAAAACCCCTCCCCGGCCTGACCAGTATTTGCTTCAAGAAAGGAAAATAAATTTAAGATTTCAGTTTATTTTCTCTTCGTAATCCGATGTCCCACCCTCATGCATTAGGCTCTAAGTTGTTCCGTGTAACTCCATGTCTTTTTAAATGTCCTCCAATCCTGCCACTTATCTCTTTTGCCCTCCTCTGTGCTGCCCATCTCCTCAGTTCCCCTTTCCATACTATAAATCCCTTCCACTTCATCTATCCATTCCCATATTGTTGGGGCTTCCACCTCTTGCCATTTCTTGGGGATTACTTTCTTTGCCGCATTTAGGAGGTGTGGGATAAGTGATCCTTGGTACCTTTTGATACCTTCTTTTGTCCCATGGAATAGAATTGTCCACGGTTCATTTGGTACTTCTATATTTGTTATTTCTCTTACGTGGTGCAACACTTTCCCCCAAAACACCTTAATTTTAGGGCAGCTCCACCAGATGTGTGTCATAGTGCCTAAGTCTCTACATCCTCTCCAGCAATTCCCTTGTTTATCCCGTTGGTATTTGCAAGCCTTGTCAGGAGTGACGTACCATCTTGAGAGAATTTTATAATTAGTTTCAGCAGACTTGTTATCAGACCTATGTGTTAGTTTCAAAACTTTCTTAATAGTGCTGATATCACATTGTGTTCCCAATTCTTTCGACCATTTTGGAATGAATGGTGGCATCCCCCCTCCCTCCCCGTCCAGTAGGAGTCTACCCCACCTAGATATGCCCCTAGTGCTGTTGTTCAGCCTCTCAAGCGCGGTTAAATCTGTCGCTTCTCTCAAAGGGTGAGGCAGACTCTCAGTGAAACAGGTGAGCTGACGGTACCGCCACTCATCAATATCCTCAAACCCACCCTTAATTTTTAATTCCTGTAGTGATAGGATCTTCCTGTCCTTTACTATGTCCTTGACCTGTGTGTGTTCGTGTTTTATCCAGTTCCCCCCATTAATCTTCATCCCCGGTGCAAAAAAAATATTTTCTTTTAGGGCAATAAGTGGTGAGTTATAGTGACCATTAAATTTCTTATATATTCCATCCCAAATCCTTAGTGCGTTTAGTGTAAGTTTACTGCTATTTAAATCAATTGTCCTATATTTAGGGGGATTCCATATAATTCTACCTAAATGTGCCTTACTCAGGGAGAACTCTAAGTTAACCCATCTTTTTTCTTTTTTCTTTTCTTTTATCCATTCTGTGATTCTTGAAAGTATGATGGCTTTGTAGTATAGGGATATATCAGGGATTGCTAGTCCTCCTTTATTTTTCTCCTGTTTAAGTACATTAGTAGAGCTTTAAGTTTTACTAAAAAATATTTGGGGAGCGCGATGGGCATCATTTGGAATTTGTATACAATTTTGGGCAAGATGAACATCTTGAGTGATTGGATTCTCCCGAACCACGACAGGGGTCTATATACTAGTCTTTTAATTTTGTTCTTAATTTCATCTAACAGAGGGATGAAATTTAACTTAAAAAATGTTTTAATTGAAGTTGCTAGTTTTATACCTAAGTACGTCAGTTCTTCCCGCCAGGGAAATTTAAAGTCCTTTTGGAGTATATGTTTTTCTATGTTTCTAGTATTTATATTTAGGACCTCCGACTTCCCCTGGTTGATTTTAAAATTTGATAACTTGCCGTACTTTTTAATTATATTCATTAATCGAGGTAGAGATACCCAGGGTCTATTAATGTAAAATAATACATCATCTGCATAGGCAGATAGTTTATGTTCCTCCTCCCCTATCCTGAATCCCGCTATCCTGGGGTCCCTTCTAACTGTGGACAGGAGGGGTTCAAGAGAGAGGACAAACAGGAGGGGGGACAATGGGCATCCCTGTCTAGTCCCGTTTCTCATTCCAAACGGAGGGGAGTCTGTGCCATTGATCTTAATTGTCGCTATCGGGTGGTAGTACAGCATCCTGATCCACCTGAGCATATTTGGACCGAAGCCCAGCTCCTCTAAGGTCATAAACATAAAGGACCAGTCTACCCTGTCAAATGCCTTCTGGGCGGAGAACAACAGACTCTCTGTCAACACTCAATAAGAAAGGATGTAGGTGAGAATAGGCAGAATGGACGTGCCGACGTAGCGTCCGCACGGAGGGAGGAGTCGGAGCCCGAGGGCTGTGGAGGACAGACGTGCTGCTAGGGTGGACGCGGGATCGCGGCGGTGAAGAGATGCTGCGGGCGCCCGCTCGTTGTCTGGCCCTCCCGGGGAGAGTAGCACAGGACACGCGCCCCTTACCACATAGGGAGGACCAAGGCGGCTGGCGGATCCAGCGGCACTAAACCGGGGCGAGTAGCGTCGGCTCTCCCTCCCCACCTCCCCCCCACCAACCCGCCTCTACAAAAACCAGCGCATTGGATCCACAGACAGGTACAAACAGCGTGGCCAGCGCTCTAAAGAAACACTAACAGTGAGTATATTTCACATCTTCACTCAAGCCGGCCCCTCCTGGAGGTAAGAACATTTTATCCATTGACCTGCTGTGTTAAAGGATGCCCAGGATTGTGTAATGAGCTAGGAGAATGTTCTCAGGTTGTTGCCTATGCAGTGGGTGGTGAGATCGCATTCCTTTCTTTTTCTCCGGCACCCTCCGTGTATTTTTTGGATTTTCTACCACCCTTACAGGGGCATAGCCCCCCCCCCCACTCGGGTTGTGTATGGGACAGCCTAAACGGTCCCCGTATCAAGAAGGGATTAGCAACCAGCATCCAGTTTATTTTATTTTTTTTCTTTTTTCCTCTCTCTCTCTGCAGCAGTGTGGAAACTTACTGGTACTTACCGGCACCTGGGTTTAAGCAGCATTAAGCAGACCTCGGCCCGTTTCAAGCCCCAGGGGGGAAGATAAGGGGAGAGGCGTAAGCAAGGGCCTAGGGGTTGTTGATTCACCCTGAGACCCAGTGCAGAGTCTTTTAATGTCCCCCGGGGGGGCTCGGAAGGGAGCCCTATATAATAACTGTGCTTAGAAGAGAACAGCGGACTGCAGGGTCACAACGCTGTAAGGGAAACACACGAGAAACACCCAGTGCACGGACACATAGGACTTCCTGAAACAGCCCCTGGGAGTAAGAAAGCCTTATTCACACCAAGGCCTGTGTGGGGTACGGACTATCCATTACGGGACATACAATAGAGGAAAGATAAGTGTTGGGTCACAGACATCACGAATCCCACAGGGGACAACACCCCACGTTACACCCTCCACGATATACGGGAGCAAAGGGTCATAAACTCTTGGGTAAATTGAAACGAGGCTGACACAACAAACAGCGAACCGGATTTCCTTTGTGTATAGGGAGTCCATTAGATCAACTTTCTTTTCGCCTCACTGCCTCACTGACACTACATATATTAAAAGCTGCATTGAGGATTGTAAGTGTGACCCCGATTGGTGCCTGTGAAGTTCTACTTCTGTCACTCTGAAAGCTACATTTTTGAATGAAAGCAGGATTCTGATTGGAGCTTAGGAAGAGTGATTATTACACTTTAAGAATTGCATTTCCGGAATGAAAATGAGACTCTGAGTGGTGTCTATGAAGATATACTACTATACACCAAACGTTTTATTGTGGAATGCTCCTCTTAAATATGAAATTATGGATAAACTATAAAATCACATGTTCGCATGTTGCCCATATCATTAAGATCAGTGACCCCCTGTAATATAGTAAAGACCTGCTGACCTCACTAGCAGAGCCATTCGGTAGGACATTGAAATGGTGTAAACTGTGCATCGCGGAAGTAATCTGAAGCGAACTGGTAGGAGGGACGAACAAACCCCTCCACTTAGATACAACAGATCGAGCCACTGCGTAAGTCTTGTGTGTCTCATCTAAAGATCTCATAAGCAGAAAAGGTCCCCTCCTTCACAAACTTGACTATATACACCAAAGGGACACTCAGAAGGAAGCCCTGGGCCCTAAAGCCCAGAGGGACACAAGCAATAAATAATACCCCCAAGAAGCCCGGACAGATCAAATAGATCCCAAAGGGGCAAATTGGTCTTAAACCACCACTAGAAACTAACGCTGGGACGGGGAGATACAGAGAGGGGCTCAGCTCAGGAACTCCAGAAGGCCCCGGGACAGATCGAGAACCCAAAAAACCCTAAACTACCAAGGGGTAAAGGACAGTCTTAAAAGTAGGACCCCATTAAAAGACAGGAGACGGAAAAGGGCCCAGGAGGCCTAGGCCTATAACAAGACTGGGGAAGAGAATCAGACCCACTAAGAAGGCCAACATGAGCAAAGACCCAGCCAAACAACCTAAGAAAACAACTACAAAAGGCAGCAAAGGGGAGACAAGCACAATTAAACACTATTTAAGACAGGGTGCAAGCCCAAAAACATCGGGAAAAGAAACCCGGGCCGGAACCTCCCCGGAGAGTAGGGGCGGGGCAGAAGGAGAAATCAACGACTCCAGGGTGGATCGCTCAATGGAGACCGAGATCGAGCTTAGCAGAGGGGAGGATCAACAAGCAGGAACCCACATTCCCAATAAGCTAGAAATGGAGGTGATGCTACTACGCCTGGAAAACGTGATCAAACTGGAAATTAATGCTCTACGGGAGGATATGGGTCATCTGCTGTCCAGGGTTGAAGTGGTGGAAGGGAGAGCGGACTCTATGGATCTGGAAATTGCGAAGCTGAAAACGCAATTAAAAGGCGCCTATCTCACTCAGAGAGATACCCTCTACAAGATAGAGGACCAAGAAAATAGGGATAGGAGGCAAAACTTGAGGCTGCGCTCCGTCCCGGAACAAAGAGGGGAAGACCTAGAAAGAAAACTATGGGAAATCTTGGGCCCCACAAGTGGCAAGGATCCAGACCACTTCCCCCACATAGAAAGGATACACCGAGTAGGAAGATCCGAAAGGGGGGGAGCGGAGCGGACCCGGGACATAATTGTCAGATTTAGCTACTTTAAAGAAAAAGAGGACCTGTGGGCCAAAATAAAAAACAAGTCTCCTATATTGTATAAGGACGTTGAGATTCAAGTATACGCTGACCTATCGGCCCGAACCCTCGAAAGACGGAGACGTCAGAAACCCCTGCTGGAAATATTGAAAAGGGAAAACATAAGATACAACTGGGGCTTCCCCTCATGCTTAATAGGGTCAAAAGAGGGGTGTACGGCCAGGCTGAGGTACCCGGAAGAAGTGCAGGGATTTTGTACAAAACTCGGGATCTCAGCCCCGAACCTGCAGGGCTGGACCGAGATGGAAGGACTGGAGGACCCGGGGGGGGGGGGGGGGGGGGGGGGGGGGAGGAGGGGCGAAGGCCCACGTATAGCTGCAAAAGAATTCTGTCCAAATCGGCCCTGCCCCCCCCCCTTTGCGCCCCGAGTACGGGCCGCGGAGGGGGAGGGGAGGGCTAAACAGACTCCACCTCACCAGGAATCCGGAGTCTAAGGGAAGCCACAAAAGATGGCCCCCAATGACCCGGGGACCCTAGTCGGGGTAAGAGAAGGGGGGAGGGGGGGGGGTGGGTGAAAGGGGGGGGGGAGGGGGGGGGGGGGAGGGAGGGGGGAGGGGAGGGGGGGGGGGGGGGGGGGGGGGGGAAGAGGGAGGGAAACCACGTCCGCTGTGGGGCTGTTGTCACCATCAATATTTCAGAGGGAAAAAAAAAAAAAAAAAACAAAATTCCAAAAGATAAATGAAGGACATAGAAATCAAATTTTTATCATATAATGTGAAAGGCTTAAACTCTCCCGGCAAGCGATCTAAAATTTTGGAGGAAGCAGAGAGATATGGCGCAGGTATAGTGTTCCTGCAAGAGACTCACCTGGCACATTCCTCAAATACTAGACTTTTTTCTCCAGCTCTCCCAAAATGGTTCTATGGAGATACTATCTCGAGCAGGGCAAGAGGAGTGGCTATTGGGATTGCGAGGGACATTGACTTCACGGTGGAGGAGAGAATGACGGACCCTGAGGGGAGATACTTGTTTCTTAGGGGCTCCCTCCTAGGGGTAGAACTTACACTGGCCAATGTTTATGCCCCCAACACCAAACCTATCTTATTCCTCGAAGCAATTCTGCGTAAACTAAGGGCCTTCAGGAAAGGATATTTGATCCTGATGGGGGACCTCAATTTTGTGATGGACCCCGCGAAGGACAGTACGTCTGGTGGCACGGGGAGGGGCAACATACAACTGAAGCGTATTAAAAAAAAACTATCGGAGGACCAACTGTTGGATGTGTGGAGGATCCAGCACCCGCAGTTGAGGGATTACTCGTTCTTCTCCCCTGTCCACCAGATGTATTCTCGCCTGGACTATATTTTAATAGACCATGGCATACTGGAAAGGGTCAAAGAAACCGAAATTGGAATAGCTTCCTTCTCGGACCACGCGCCGGTATCCATGAGGCTAAGGTTCCCCAAACACAAACAACCCTCTAGCGGATGGAAACTCAATCCTGAATTGTTACATGACAAAGAAATTAGGGAGCATATCAAAAAGGAGCTAGAATGGTTCTTTCAAATCAACGACAACGGAGAGGTCTCAGAGGCACAACTGTGGGACGCTCATAAAGCGTTCATTAGGGGGCTCCTGATTGCTAAAGCTTCATGGAAAAAAAAGGAGAGGGTGAGAAAGACGCAGGCGCTGATGGCCGAAATTAAAACCCTGGAGCAAAAGCACAAATCTGGGGGGGCACTTAGCCAGAGCATATACATAGAGCTTACAGATAAGAGAGAGGAATTGAAAGATTTAGCTGAACAGGAAGTCAGACAGAAGTTCAATAAATTGGCCAGGGAACAATATATATGGGGCAACAAGCCAGGGAAATATCTAGCAAGGAAATTACAAAAAAAGAAAACCAGAAATTTTATTGAAAAAATTCAAACAAGAAATGGGGAGATGAAGTTCACCTCTAGTGAAATAGCCTCCACATTCAGAGACTATTACAAAGAACTTTACGAGGTGAAAACCAAGGGAAACAACGACAGCATGGGAAACAACCAGAAAACATCAGAGTTCCTAGAGAGGGCAGGGCTAATGGCTCTAGGGGGGGAGGAGAGAGATGAGCTTGAGAGGCCAATAACTGAGGAAGAGATCTTAGCAGCCATCAACAACTCTCCAACAGGGAAGAGCCCGGGCCCGGACGGCTTCACGGCCTCATATTATAAAACGTACAAAGAGATTCTTATACCGAGATTGCTGCGATATATGAATGGACTAGGGATAGACTATGATATGAGCGAAGAGGCCCTAAAAGCCACAATCACTCTTCTGAGGAAGGATGGGAAGGATGGATCGGTGTGCTCGAACTACAGACCCATCTCCTTATTAAATTTCGACACAAAATTATACGCTAAGATTCTGGCGGATCGAATAAAGGGGCACTTGGGCACACTGATCCATCCGGACCAGGTTGGGTTTGTCCCGGGCAGAGAGGGGAGGGACAATGGGATTCGGACATTGCTAGCCATACAGAGGATGGGAGACTCGAGAACCCCCAGTCTACTCCTCTCGATAGACGCTGAAAAAGCGTTCGACAGAGTAGACTGGGGGTTCATGTTCAACACTCTACAGAGGATGGGTTTCGGACCCAGAATTATTCAAAAAATCAAAACCCTATATAATCATCCGAAAACCAACATCAAGGTCAATGGAACGACTTCCGCGGTGTTCGAACTGTTTAATGGTACTAGGCAGGGTTGCCCACTCTCTCCTCTCCTTTTTGTTCTATCCCTGGAACCGCTGTTGGCCACAATTCGCGGAAACCCAGAGGTGGAAGGCTGTAAAGTCGGCAGCGAAGAGCACAAACTTGCGGCCTTCGCGGACGACGTCCTCTTTTACATAAGCTCACCCCAGAAGTCAGTCCCCATATTGCTTAAAACCTTAAAGGAATATGGGGAACTAACAAACTTTAGAATCAATGCCTCAAAAACTTTTATCCTTAATATTAACCTTAACAAAATAGAGAAACAGAACCTACAGAAAACAGTTAGTTTCGTCTGGAAAAAAAGGATAAAATACCTAGGAATAGAACTGGCCAACAACCCGAGGAAATTATACAAAATAAATTATATCCCACTCCTAGAAGATATAAAAAAAAAAATGCCAAGAGCTGAGAGGGAAAAATTCTATCCTGGATAGGCAGGATTAATTCGGTAAAAATGATGATCTTACCAGTAATCACATATAAATTCCAGATGCTCCCCCTCCCTCTCCCAAAACAGTACCTCGGTAAACTAAGAGCTATTATAATGAATTTCATATGGAATTACAAAAAACATAGAATCTCCCTCCAAGTTCTAAAACAAGACAAAAGTCAGGGCGGTCTGGCGGTCCCAGACATAGAAAGTTACCACCATGCTATAGCACTTTTAAGAATCGCAGAATGGGGTAAAATAGGCAACACTAAAAGATGGGTTAGTTTGGAGGAAGCACTGAGTGAAGCTAGGCTGGGGAAGATTGTGTGGAATCCTCCGAAAAGCCGGACACTGGGAGAAAAAACACATATAATCACCATCACGACTTTGAAAATTTGGGACAAAATATATAAAATATTCAACAAAAATTATAATTCGCCACTTATAGCACTTAAAGAAAATCCTTTTTTCCCGCCAGGGTTGAAGGAAATAGGAGGTGATTGGATTAGAAAGGACTGCACGAGACTAGGGGAAGTTATTAGCAAGGGGAAGGTTATGACATTGCACGAGTTACAGAATAATGAGGCTTTTTCCATAGATGGATGGCGGCACCGCCAGCTGACCCACTTTGTGGGCTCTCTTCCTAGCCCATTAAGGGAGGCTAAGGATCTAACAAAATTAGAGAAAATTTTTACGGCAGAATGTTCAAAAAAAAAGAATATCCAGAATATATAAACTGTTATTAGAAAGAGATAGACCGGAGATGCCGCCATACCTTACCAAATGGGAAAGCGAACTAGGAACACAATTAGAAATAGGCACAAGTAAGAAAATTTTAAAATTAGCACATGGGTCAGCGGTAGACGCGAGAACTGCAGAAACAAACTTTAAGTGCATGGCTAGGTGGTATAGAACCCCAGACAGGGTCAGCAATTTCCAGGCGGATACATCTGCGAACTGTTGGAGGGGGTGTGATCAAAGGGGCACAATGGGTCATCTATGGTGGGGGTGTCCTAAAATCAAAAAATTTTGGGAGACTATCCTAAAATACATAAAAGAAATAACAACGATCGAGGTAAAAAATGACCCTTGGGTGGCACTTATGCATGCCACATCCAAGGAAATTAAACAATATAAAGGCTCATTGATTCCCCATCTGCTTAACGCGGCTAAAAAGGTAATTCCAAGGAGGTGGAAGGACAAGGAAAGCCCACCCTTATGGGAATGGGTTGACGCAGTGGAGTCCACTTACATGATGGAATGTGTGCTGTACACCGGGGAGGAGGACAGAGAGGCCACGAGGGCTAGATGGGAGAGTTGGAGAAAATTCAAGAGGTCTTGGAGCTACAGGGAGGCTTTGCGAGTGCAGCCGTGACAACTGATGATCCCTGGGGGGTGAAGCCGAAAAGAGATCTAGCCACGGAAAGGAAGACCCTAAGGGCAGGAGAAGATACTGGGGAGAAAGGGCCACCTCACAACAACAAAACAGCGGACGGGGACGGGGAGGGGGGGGGGGCACGGGGGGGACAGGGGGGGGGGGGGGGGGAAATAAAAATAAAAACCCCCAGGGGGGTTAACTGGAAGAGTGATGGAACGGGATTTAGGATAAAGGAAGCGGAGGGGGAGTGGAGGCTGGGTGGGATCTCGGATGTATATATGTATTTTTTGGGCTTTGTAAACTTCATGGATGCCCGACTCAGGACCCCTATCCCCCCCAACTCCAGGGGGGAAAAAAAAAAAAAAGGGGGTGAGAATGAAACAATCCACTAATGATGCTAAGACAATCAGAGGGATGGAGATGCGGGCATAGCTGACACTCACCCAAGAATATTCTTTCTGAAGTGGAAAAAAAAAAAATTGGCCGATAGTTGGAGCAGCACGTTCTGTCTTTGCCCTCTTTTTTTATAACCGTAATTGAGGCTAATAAGGCCTCTTTGCTCATTTGGTATTCTGTTCCCAGGCCATTCAGGTACTTGCATAGCCATGGGATCAAAATCTTCTGAAACCTCTTGTAATAGAAGACCGTGAACCCATCTGGTCCTGGGCTTTTCCCATTCTTGGAATCGGCCAAAGCCCTGAATATCTCCTCTTCTGAAATTGGTCCCTCCAGCGCATCTCGGTCACTCTCTGTCATTTTTACTAAGCCCGCCTGGCTTAAGAAGGCCTTAGTTTTCCTATATTTTTCCTTTTCCTCCCATTCCTGTTCATGCTCCACTGCATATAATTCCTCATAATAGTTCTTAAATGTTTGTGCAATCCCCTTTGTGGTGTATTCTAGGGTCCCATTGTCTGCCTGTATTTTCTCAATGAAATTTAAAGTTTTTTCTTCTGTAACATTTTTGCTAAATACTTTGGGGATTTATTACTCCCATAATATTTTTCCCTGGCGAGGTAATAAAAAGTTTTTTTTGTGTCTTGTTCGATTAGTGTTTTAAATTCATCCCTTTTGGTTATTATTTCTTGGTATAGTATTCTGTCGGGGTTCGGAGACATTTTGTGTTTCTGTTCTAAGTTGGATATTTCCTCTGTAACTTTTTTAATCTTCCTGGCCCTATCGTTTTTTTTTTTTTGCCCCCTCCGCAATCAGAATTCCTCTTATGTAGGCTTTGTGGGCCTCCCATAGGGTCTGACCAGAAATTCCCACTGTGTCATTCGTCCTAAAGTATTGTTCCAGCTCTTTACCTATTTTCTCGGCTCCTTCTGCGTCTCTTATTATTTCATCATTCAGTCGCCACCTGGGGGATACCTTACGCTCCCCTGCTATTTGTATTTTCATCCAGACCGGGGCGTGATCTGATAGTGAAATTATCCCGATATTAGATTCGAGCACCTTTTCTAGTGATCTATGTTCCAAAAAGATATAGTCAATTCTGGAGTACGTCCCGTGCACAGGGGAGTAAAATGAATAGTCTTTGTCTTTGGGGTGTTGGCTTCTCCAAACATCTGTCAATTGATGTTCAAGTAATTTTTGCTTGACTCTACGTAGTTGCACGTTGCTAATCCCCTGCGCACGGGATGTACTATCCCATTGTGGATCTAAACAGAAATTCATGTCTCCCATCAAAATCAATGCTCCTTTTTTAAACTCAGTTAATTTTCCCAAAATTTTAATTAAATATGTCCCGGAGTTGCTATTGGGGGCATATATATTAGCCAGAGTAACTTCTATTTCGTCCAGTTTGCCCTTCAAAAAGAGGTATCTTCCCTCTGGGTCAGACTCGCTTTTCTCCAGGCAAAATCGTATTTTTTTTTGCGAACCCAATAGCTACTCCTCTACTTCTTGTGGTGACTGTGTCCCCATACTACCACTTGGGAAATTCTTTAGAATAAAGCTTGACGTTTGAGTCATGTGAGATGTGCGTCTCCTGTAGATAGGCCACGTCTGCAGCGTACTGTCCCAATTCCCTCAAGATTTTGTGGCGCTTGTTGGGTGAATTGAGCCCTTTGACATTATATGTTATAAAATTTATGGTTGACATCGTTCTCTAGTAGATAGAAAAAATTCTAATCGTCTTGTCTTAGACTTACAAATATTCTGGTCAGGCCCCTTCCCCATTCCCTCCCCCTCCCACCGCCCTCCCCACCTACCCCCCCATCTCGCTCCCTTCCCAGGGTCAGCTCCTCCCCCCAACCGGCCCCTCTACGGCCCCCGGCTCGCCTATGGTCCCGAGACCATCCTTGAGCCGCACTTCGAGGAGGCCTGCGCGTGTGCCCCTCCCCCTCCGCCCCGGGCCCGACGGGTCTGGGAGGGGAGGGGCGAAGGACACCCCGCACCCCCATCCCACCCCCCCTCGGAATCCCCCACCCCCCGCAGCAGTCTAGCCATCTGACCAGCCCGGTAGCTGGGGCCGGCAGGTCCAACTTTTCACAGAAATCTCGTAAGTCTTCCGGGAATGTCAATTTTGCTGAAATCCCATCTCTAAAGCCCAGTAGGCAGGCAGGGAACCCCCAACTATATTGGATGTTCCGAGTTTGCTTAATCTCCAAAAGGGGTTTTAAAAGTCGTCTTCTGGCCAGGGTCTCGGGTGCTAAGTCCATAAATACCTGCAGGTCTTTGCCCTCATATTGTATTGTCGTAGGCCTCTTAGTCCTTGCCCAGATCTCAGCTTTGTCCTCATAGTAACTAAATTGGACTATGATGTCCCGTGGTCGTTCTGTATTCTGATCTCTAGTAATTCGCTTTCTATGATGGGATCCGAATCAAGGGTCTCCTCTAATATTTTTTCTGCTCCTTTTTTTCGTTCGCTTTTGAGGTGGCTCTGTCTTGCCGCTTCTGGGTTTTTTGGACTGGCTCCTTGAGTCATATATTGCTTAATAGTGCTTTCCGAGTTTTTCTCTTTCGAATTTTTAGGAAGCCCCCCTTTTGTTGTTTTTTTTGGATTCAGGAAGTTAAGACGCAACGTCTTCACTGCCCGGTCCCTACTGCGCATGCGCGAGCCCACCTGGGAGAGTGAGGGGCGGGGCAGCTATCCGGAAGTGGGTGCAGATACCTGTATTATATTGTGTTATATTATGTTGTACTGTATTGAATTGCACCACAGCTGTCAAGGGGACTGAGCCAAGTTAGTGGGGTTTATTAGCAGAGTGCAGGCCCAAATCAAATCAGCAGCTCCTTCAGGGGTCAGTGTTACACCAGCATCAATGAAAAATGAAAAGAACACAGTGGGATACAAAACACCAGTGGCATTTGAGATATGGAATTAGCCATCTCCACTATTTATTACAAGTGCTCTTCTGTAGAAGTGCCAGTCTCAACAAGTGGCCAGACTGCTGGTTGGAAGCTAAACAGTGGGGACCTTGAGTGGAGAGTGTGAACAAGTTTTGCGTTTGACTGCTGGTGATTGCTGTGTTGCATTTTTAGGTTCTCTTTGGGGCTTTTCCTTGCAGCTTTTTAACACCTTTTTCTGTCACTTTTTAAACAGCCTTTTTTTTTCTTTCCTTCCTTCCACCTACTAATTAAGGGGAGTGGTTAATTGGTCACAGGTGCTTGAGGCCTATATAACTTTCTGTAGAGCTCATTTTGAGCCTGCTCATCTCTGAGTTTGTGAAACTGGATTAAGTGATGAGTTAAAAACTAGCGTTAGTGGAACTGGACTAAGTGGTAGGTTAAAAAGAGTTAGTGGAATTGGACTAAGTGGTAGGTTAAAAAAAGAGTTAGTGGAATTGGACTAAGTGGCGACTTAAAAACCAGAGTTGAAAACAGGAGGTTATAAAAGGGATTAAAGTACCTGTGTAGTGTAAGTGTGTACCTGTGTATTGTAAGTACATGAGTGCTGGGAGTGCACGTGGGCTGTATTGAGTATTAGTGTCAGGTAGTACCTGTGTATTGTGAGTACCTGAGTGTTGTCTGAATAGTGTGTGTGGATCGTTAGTATTTGTGTTGTGTATACTTGTGTATTGTGTGTGCACGTGGGTCTGCGAGTGCACGTTGGTCTGTGAGTGCACATGGGTCTGCGAGTGCACGTTGGTCTGCAAGTACCTGTGTATTGTCTTGTTGAGTACCTGTATATTGTCTTGTTGAGTACCTGCGTATTGTATTGTTGAGTACCTGTGTATTGTCTTGTTGAGCACCTTTGTCTTGTCTTGTTGAGTATTAGTGTTAGGAAGCTAGTTGAAAGGTAATTTGGACAGGGTATAATCCCCAATCCTCATTTAATTAGAAGGTGCAATGCCCGGCGGGTGTGGAGATGCGACTCGGTGTACATCTTGAGGCATGTATGCATTACTTGATCATCCGATGCAAAAAATAAGCACATTGTTTCCCTCGAAGACCAGGTTCTTAATCTGGGGAAGAAACTGTCAGCACTGAGAAGACCCTCCATACTAAAGGAGAGCCTGGAATGTACCCGGCAGGGGCCAGCACAGAGGCGAGTGGAGACGAAAAAGGTGCAGGCACTATAAAAGAGTAGATGGGTGACAGTCAGGAAGGGTAGAGGGGGAAGTGCCAGGGAGGCCGATCCAGGGCTTGAACTTCCAAATAAGTACGCTCAATTGAGTCAAAAATGCAAAAGGGATGGGGTAAGGGAAAAAGAGAAGTGGAAAAGGGGAAATTGGCAGGATAATAGCAATATTAGCCGATTAAAGTTAAATCGACTTTCGATCAGGCCAGGAATATGGTAAAAAAGTCGCCGTAGCTAAATATGTATGCAAAAAAATGGAGAAAATCTGGAACAGAACACTCTGGACCAGAAAAAGAAAAGAAAAAGAAAAAGAAAAGCAGCTACTTTGTGGAGACATTAACTGATCGATTCAAGATAATTAATTAAAGTGAAGTTTATTTATTTATACACTCACGGGTGTGTTTCCCATAAAAAACTTTAGACAGATCAACATTTGGTTGTTGAATCACAATTACCGACATACCGACAACACAAAACAAAACAAGGACGGACACCATGTAACAACAAATGCACCATAAGAAACAACAGCTAGTCCAAAGCTGTTGTTTCTTATGGTGCATTTGTTGTTACATGGTGTCCGTCCTTGTTTTGTTTTGTGTTGTCGGTATGTCGGTAATTGTGATTCAACAACCAAATGTTGATCTGTCTAAAGTTTTTTATGGGAAACACACCCGTGAGTGTATAAATAAATAAACTTCACTTTAATTAATTATCTTGAATCGATCAGTTAATGTCTCCACAAAGTAGCTGCTTTTCTTTTTCTTTTTCTTTTCTTTTTCTGGTCCAGAGTGTTCTGTTCCAGATTTTCTCCATTTTTTGCACGCTCAATTGAGTGACTGTCATGGACTTACCAGGCGTTTCCGGGCTCTTCGTGCACACGTGGGCGCGCGGCGGGCGCGCGCGCGTGCACGTTAGCGTGCGCGTGCACGTTAGCGCACGCGGTGGCGCGCGCGTGCATGTGCGCATGTGCGAGAGCGCAATTGGCGCCAAAACGGCTTTAAAAGCCCAGCAGTGACACTCAGTCAGTGCTGTGTTGTCTCAGCTTCCTGCTTGTCAGCCATCTGAAACCTGATCTGAACCTGTGATTCCCGTTATCGACCCGGCTCTGTTTTGGACTACTCTGCCTTCTCCTACTCGACCCGGCTTGCCTAACCTTGTCTTCATCTGCTTCTGGTTACCGACTCCTGCCTGCCTACCGACTCCGCCATTGCCTGCTCCTATCATCTGATTGATCTGCTGTTGCCAACCGGACTGTTTGACCTTGCCTTGCTGATTCCCATCTGCCTATCCACCTGCTGCCTGCTTCTGCCGTATCCAGCTTCACCACCTACAGACTTACACCCTGCCATCTGTATACGGAACCTTCCGGAGGACTTCCTAGTTGATCTCAACTCCATCCCTCTACAAACCAGGCACTCCTACCCCACTGTGCTCACGTGACCACTGTTCCCACTCCAGTGGACCGTGAACCAGCGCTGTATGAGAGGTCTTCTCCTACAAGTCAGGCTCTACGTCCAGGTACGTAACAGTGACCTTGGTGAAACCAGTCAGGGACCAGCACTGCTGGAGCTGAGGGACTTCCCTAGCTGCCAGGGGAAGAACTCCTCCAGTGAGAGTGGGGGGGAATGAAGGGAAAGGAAAGACAGATTCTGGTGGTAGGGGACTCAATTCTTAGAAGGGCAGAGAGGGCAATCTGTCACAAAGACCTGAAACGCCAAACTGTATGTTGTCTACCGGGTGCTCGGGTTCGGCACATCATGGATCTGGTGGACAGATTACTGGGAGGGGATGGGGAAGACCCAGCTGTCATGGTGCACGTTGACACCAATGACAAAGTCAGAGGCAGATGGAGTGTCCTAAAGAACGATTTTAGGGACTTTTTAGGGAATACTACTGGTGCATCGAGCAACAACAGAAAGGCAGAGGGAGATTAGGAAAGTAAACAAGTGGCTGAAGAGCTGGTGTAGTAATGAGGGGTTTGGGTTCCTGGAGGACTGGGCCGATTTCTCAGTCGGTCACCAATACTATAGAAGGGATGGACTGCACCCAAATGAGTAGGGTGCAGATCAGCTGGGAGTAATGATTGCCAAATAGTTAGAAGGGTTTTTAAACTAGGCAATGTGGGGGAGGGTCCAGAGGTTAGATAGTCAGCACGGAACATATTCCAGAGGGTAGTATTGGAGGCATTAGTGGTAGGTTGATTAAAGCACATCAAACCCAAGGTAAGTATAGTGAATGAATGACTTGTATAGCACTGCAAATGCGAACTGAATCGCCTCAAGACGCTTGATCCGACCTGCATTGATTCCTTCTTTTTTTTTAATACAAACATTTTTATTGATGAGAAAGTGATAAGACAGATAGGATCGTATACAATTAGTCGTGTAATAACAACATCAGAAGCATAACTTATTGCTATATAGCATCTTATGACATACACTCAAAACCGACATGGATACAGAAAATGCTCCAGGGAGGAATGAGATCATTAAGTCGGAACACCCTGTCTTCCGAGTGCTCAGAAACGATAGAGATTCTCATCTGGGCTTTTGTCTTAAAAGCTGTCAATATAAAAAAACATACAAAACTATAACCGTTATCAAAGGAGAAATATAACTGTTTCTACCAAGAAAGCATGATATGAAAGGGACTATATGTCTACTTGAGAGGATAGTGGAATAAGTATCCGCGTTACAAGAAAGTATTGAGTACTCAGTTATTGCGGAGGTGGGTGGGCGTCCGGAATGTGAAGCAATTGATCTAATAGCCAATCCGACCATTTTTTGTCATATATGTGCATGGTATCCATTATAGTATGGAATAGTCTTTCCATAAGACAAATGGCTTCCATTCGTTGCAAAACTTGGGCCCATGGGATCGACTGAGATTTCCAGTTAAGAGCTACGGTCCACTGGATTGCACAAAACAATGTGTTAATCAGGTTAAGGGTGGGAGGGGGGTGCCCGGGATAGGGACGAATAAAAGGCAGATTGGTGCAGTCAGTTCAATGTTAGAGCCTGAGATGGCTGCAACTTTAATGGAGGCTTGGTTCCATATATGTTGGAGGCGAGGGCAACTCCAGAAGGTGTGCAACAATATGCCCACCTCCTGGCAACCCCGAAAACAGTTCTCAGGGACATTAGGGTAGCATTTGTGTACCCTGTCAGGGGTGAGGTACCATCGGGTGTGAACTTTGAGGATTGTTTCCTTAATGGAGATGGACTTAGAACATTTATGTAAGTTAGTCAGCATGTCCGACCAGTCCTCATTCGTAAGAACGATGCCTAGGTCTGACTCCCAGCGGAGCATGGCAGTGGACTTTTCTGGAAGGTTTAAGGTATTTGTAGACTGAGGATATGGTTCCCTTATCTCTGGATTGTGTTAAACAAAGTTGTTCAAAGAAATTGGAGGCAGTGGCAACCTCACGCTTAAAAAGGTCTCGAAGAAGTGTCGGATTTGTAAGAATTTATAGAATTCTTCCCTAGGTATCTGGAATTTGGATTGAAGGTCCGTGAAAGGGAGGAAGCCTAGGTGATTTGTGAAGGATTTTTAGGGTAACTAACAAATGTTGAATCCACCAGGTGAATGTTCTGGGGAAGCTAAAGGCTAAGGGGAAATTCTTGTCCCCAAGGAACGAGGCCTGGGGATCTTAATTTAAATTTGGTTTGGTACAATGACCAAATCTGCAAGGATTGTCCTACTATGTTATTCAGGGAACCTAACTCTCTAGGCTTCAGGTTAAATTGCCATAAAAGGCCTGGTAAGAAAAAGGGGCGGATGGATTGTGTCTCAAACTGCAACCAGGGAATACCTCCTGAGGTGGCGTGCCACTGGGCCGTCTGGGCCAGCCTGGCTGAAATGTAGTAGAGCCAGATATCTGGCAGGCCCAGACCACCCCACGACATAGGTCTGTAGACCAGAGATTTACCAAATCTGGGCCGTTTATTGCGCCAGATAAAAGCATTGATATCTTTTTGAAGAGATAGTAACGTCTGATGAGAGAAGTAAATGGGTAGGGCCCTAAAGAAGTATAAAAGCTTCGGTAGTATGGACATCTTAATGGCTATCACTCTACCCAGTAAGGAAATATTGAAGGTAGACCACAGCCTGAGCCATCGTCTGGTCATAGTGAAGGCCTTTGGGTAGTTGGTATTGTAGATTTCCTTGAGGGAGGGGGCCAGGTATATTCCTAAATAAGATAAGGTTGGGCTGGATAAGGAGAGGCCGAATGTTTGTCTAAGGCCCCTTTCACACTGGGGCGTTTTTCAGGCGGTACAGTGCTAAAAATAGCGCCTGTACACCGCCTGAAAAAAACGGCCCCATTCACTCCGGCGGGCTTTCACACTGGAGTGGTGCGCTAGCAGGACGGTAAAAAAAGTCCTGCTAGCAGCATCTTTGGAGCGGTATAGGAGCGGTGTATTCACCGCTCCTATACCGCTCCTACCCATTGATTTGAATGGGACACAGCGGTAATACCGCGGCAATACCACAGCAATACTGCCGCAAAGCGCCACTACGGTGGCGCTTTGCGGGGGATATTAACCTTTTTTCGGCCGCTCGCGGGGCGGTTTTACCCCCCGCGAGCGACCGAATACCGCGGCTAAAACGACGGTAAAGCAGTGCTAAATATAGCGCTGCTTTACCGTCGCCGCGGCTCCCGCCCCAGTGTGAAAGGGGCCTAAGTGTGGTGTTGACTTGTTGTGGAATGTTTTTAGGGAGGGCTGAGCATTTGGATAGGTTAATTCCTAGACCAGAGTATCCTTGGAACGTCTGAAGTGTGTTAAGTAGGTTGGGAAGGGAGACTAGAGGGTCTGGCAGGAAGGCTAAAACGTCATCCGCATATAAGCTAATTTTGTATTCCCCCTCACCTTTTTCATAGCCTTTGATATTAGGGTTGCTGATAATCGCCTTGGCGAGTGGCTCAATCGCCAGAGAAAACACCAGGGGGGATAGGGGACACCCCTGCCGGGTACATCTGCCAAGGGCGAAGTACTCCGAGGAGCACCCTGGAAGTCTGCTCCTTGTTTGGGGATTATGGTATAGTGCCCTGAAGCCCTGTACAAATTCTCCAGAGAAACCAAATTTGTCAAGGACTTGGTCTATATATGGCCACAGGACACTATCGAATGCCTTGTGTATGTCCAAGCCTAAAATCAGGACCTTACGGGAGAAGATGTCATCGTCCTGAATTATGTTTGTCGCTAGCCTAAGTTTGTCCGTAATCTGTCTATTGGGGATGAAACCTGTTTGTTCGGGGCCTATTAGAGATGTGATTATAGGGGCTAGTCTATTGGCCAGAATTTTACCTAGAATTTTAGTATCATTATTTAAAACAGAAATTGGTCTATAGTTCTGGGGAAGTGTGTGGTCCTTATTAGGTTTAGGGATCAAGGTCATGTTGGCGAAGAGCATCTCTGTTGGGGGCTTGTGGCCTTGGAAAGTGTGGTTCACCACTCTATTTAACTGTGGGGCTAATAAGTGTACAAACTTTTTGTAGTATAAGGAAGGGAATCCATCTGGGCCAGGGGCAGTAGAGGTTTTAAAGGATTTAATAATGAGAGAGATTTCTTGTTCAGTGCAGGGGGCGTTAAGAATAGATAGCTGTTCCGCAGAGAATCGAGGGAGATTTAGGGAGTCAAGCCATTGGGGGAGATCTGCGGTTGGGGGGGTGTCAGGTGGGGATAACAGGGACTGGTAAAAAGAAATAAATATCTGCAAGACTTCTTTGGGGTGTGTTACCAGATGGCCGGATCTGTTCCTAAGTTTGTATATGTGAGTGGGTTGGAGAGATTGATGCAGTTTACGTGAGAACATACCCGATGCAGAATTACTGTGCAGCAGAAACTTTGCCTTGGACCACCTTAGGGATTTTTCGGTTTTATCTGAGAGGATGGAGTCTAATTCGTTCCTTTTTAGGTTTATAAGTGATAAGATATGTGGAGATTGGTCCTGGGCATGGGTATAATATAGGTTGTGTAGGTCTTGGGAGAGTGTTTTGATTTTGGCTAGTTTTTGCCTTTTATTTCTAAACGCAATTTCGATTAGTTGGCCCTGCAGGACTGCTTTGTGGGCAGTCCATAGGGTATGAGGGGATATACCTTCCGTGTTGTTAAGGTAAAAGTATTCTTCTAGGTTTGTAGCTATTTGTGCAAAGATTGCAGGGTCAGACAATAGGGAGTTATTCAATTTCCATGTGGCCACTGAGGGTGATAAGCCTACATGTGTTGTTTGGAAGGAGACCACTTGGTGGTCTGACCATGGGCAGACCTTTATATCGGCTTTGGCAGAGTTAGCTTCCATGGGGGTTAGAATAGTGGGTATATTCCCTAGTCCCTATATTCAAAGCTCTCCAGGTGTCCAAGAGCTGCATGGTGGAGAGGGCCTTCGTTAATGATTTGGGGAATGTGTTGGCATAGTGTGAGGTCCTACTTCTATCCAATAGTGGGTGTGCTACTAAATTAAAATCTCCTCCTATGACCAGGTGAGGGGAGATGTATCTATCCAATGTTGGTAGAAATTCAGTGAAGAACCTACTATGGGCTGAATTGAGAGCATATATATTTGCAATGGTGATTGCCTTACCTCTAATATGCCCTTGTAGTATTAGGAATCTACTATTTGGGTCTTTGTAAGTGCGGAAAACCTCAAAAGAAACATTATTTTTTACAAATATTGCTACTCCTCTGGCTTTGGACTCAAATGTGGTAAAGAAATTAAGCTTATACGCTTTGTCAAAAAAACATGGATGGGGTTAGGGATGAGCCGAACACCCCCGGGTTCGGTTCGAACCAGAACCTTCGAACGGACCGAAAGTTTGCGCGAATTGTCAAACCCTATACGTTATAATGGACGCGAACGTTCGAAATCAAAAGTGCTAATTACAACGGCCAATATGCATGTTAATGTCATAAAACAGGTTTGGGGACCCGGGTCCTGCCCCAGGGGACATATATCAATGCAAAAAGAACTTTTAAAAACTAACGTTTTTTCGGGAGCAGTCATTTTAATGATGCATAAAGTGAAAAAAAAAAAGTGAAATTTTCCTTTAAATATGGTACCTGGGGGGTGTCTAAAGTATGCCTGTGAAGTGGCATGTGTTTCCCGTGTTTAGAACTGTCCTTGCACAAAATGACATTTGTAAAGGAAAAAAAGAAGCCATTTTAAACCACTTGCGGGTTTAATGTCATGTCTTGTCCTGGCCGCCATATGGCTGAAAATCCTTGAGAAAAATGGCATGGCTACCCCATCACCCCCCCCCCCACCCCAGCCCCTTTGGGTCTTGTATGGATATTAAGGGGACCCCGCACCCAAAATAAAACCCTATACCTACAACCCTATATACTCTGAACAGCAGTATATAGGTGGTGCAAACAAGACACGGACTGTAGGTTTGTTCTTAAGTAGAATCTGAACAGGTACATTATGAAGTGTAGCTCCATCCCAAAAAAATCAATTTTTAAGCTTTTTGGAGAACATATGGAGGGGTTATCACCCCTGTAACATTTGCTGTCTTTGCACATCTGTTCAGAACATGTCACCTCACTTTCCGTCCCAATGACAAATGTTTTTGGAAAAGTGGGGTTTTAATTGAAACAAGGATTGGTGATAAAGTATCAGTAGAGAGGAGATACCTTTTTCCCAAATTAAATCTAACAGGATAGAATTTCCCTTCCTAGGGGTAGATTTCCTCTCACTTCCTGTTTTCTCTTTCCGTTTGCAAGTAGGAGTTGTTTGTAAGTTGGATGTTTGAAAGTAGGGGCCTGGCGTATATACTCTGCAGAAATTTGCCCTATTAGATGTTGGTGTAGCCACAAGACTGGTGGGCACAGGAATGGGCCCTGCTGTGAGTTAATAGATCAAGATTTGTACTTGCATGCACCTGTTGAACCGGGCAGAAAAATTGGGCCTTTGGTGGTGGTGGTGGACGACGGTGTTGCCACAAGACTGTAAGCTCTCACAGTTACTCTTGGTGGGCGCAGGAATGGCCCTGCTGTGAGTTATTAGATCAAGATTTGTAATTGCATGCACCTGTTGAACAGGGCAGAAAAATTGGGCCTTTTTTGGTGGTGGTGGACGGTGTTGCCACAAGACTGTAAGCTCTCACAGTTACTCTTGGTGGGCGCAGGAATGGGCCCTGCTGTGAACTATTAGATCAAGATTTGTAATTACACGCCCCTGTTAAACAGGGGCTGAAAAATTGTGCCTTAGACATTGGTGCTGGTGCCACAACACTGCAACCCCTCACAGATACTGTACTCTAGCACAGCAATGAGACCTGTTGCAAAGCATTGCCTAAAAATTGTAAATTACACGCCCCTGTTAAACAGGGGCTGAAAAATTGTGCCTTAGGCACTGGTCCTGGTGCCACAACACTGCAACCCCTCACAGATACTGTACTTGGAGCACAGCAGTCACACGTGTTGCGAAGCATTTTTTTTAAAAAAAAATTGTAATTACACGCCCCTGTTAAACAGGGGCTGAAAAATTGTGCCTTAGGCACTGGTGCTGGTGCCACAACACTGCAACCCCTCACAGATACTGTACTTGGAGCACAGCAGTCACACGTGTTGCGAAGCATTTTTTTAAAAAATTGTAATTACACGCCCCTGTTAAACAGAGGCTGAAAAATTGTGCCTTAGGCACTGGTGCTGGTGCCACAACACTGCAACCCCTCACAGATACTGTACTTGGAGCACAGCAGTCACACGTGTTGCGAAGCATTTTTTAAAAAAATTGTAATTACACGCCCCTGTTAAACAGGGGCTGAAAAATTGTGCCTTAGGCACTGGTCCTGGTGCCACAACACTGCAACCCCTCACAGATACTGTACTTGGAGCACAGCAGTCACACGTGTTGCGAAGCATTTTTTTTTTTTTTAAAAAATTGTAAGTACACGCCCCTGTTATACAGGGGCTGAAAAATTGTGCCTTAGGCACTGGTGTGGTGGCATGGATCATTGAGGAGGAGGAAGAGGATAGTCAGTGAACATAACAGGACAGTCACTCAGCATCAGCATAGGCAGTCTTGAAGGGATGTGACATTATAAATTATTCCGTTATATCCGCTTCAGGTGCCTGGTAGCTGGTGGTGATCCAAGACTGATTCATTTTGATGAAGGTCAGTCGATCAACCGAGTCGGTGGACAGGCGCACCCTATGATCGGTGACAAATCCTCCAGCAGCACTGAATGTGCGTTCGGAAAGAACGCTGGAGGCAGGACAGGCCAGTAGCTCAATTGCATACTGTGCAAGCTCTGGCCAGTGATCCATCCTCAGGACCCAGTAAGCCTGAGGATTTTCGGTGGGAAAGGTGTCCAAGTCTGACCTTGCCCCAAGGTATTCCTGCACCATGTATATCAGACGCTGGCGATGGTTGCTGGAACCGATCATACCTTGGGGCTGCGGACTAAAAAATTGTCTGAACGCATCGGTCAGACGTCCACCTTCCCCACCGCTCCTTCTGCTACTGACCGAAGCCTCAGCAACTCGTCGCCCAGGACCAGGAGTTTGTAACCTCCCAGTTTCTGGGAACGCGTTGCACAGACCTTTCTGCAAGGCCTCCCTGAGATGTCTCATCCTCTGCTCCCTCTGCGACGGCAAGATAAGGTCCGCAACCTTACCCTTGTACCGTGGATCAAGGAGAGTGGCCAGCCAGTAATGGTCCCTCTCCTTGATCCGAAGAACACGAGGATCCTTCCGCAGGCTTTGCAGGATCAGGGAGGCCATGCAGCGTAGGTTAGCTGAGGCATTCGGTCCGGAGTCTTCTGGGTCACTGAGGATGACATGATTGCCAGCCACCTCCTCCCAGCCACGTACAAGTCCACTGGTTTGTTGGGACTGTACATCATCCCTAAAAGACTGCTGCTGCTGATGCTGAGTGCCAGGCTCCACCTCCATGCTCACACAATCCTCCTCCTCCTCCTCCTCCTCCTCCTCATCCTCATCCTCTTCCTGTGTGATGGGTGGGACAGAAGGAACACTGTCCGGATAAAGGGGGCCTTGAGAGGCAAGGAAGTCCTCCTCTTCCTGCCTCTGTTCTGCCTCAAGTGCCCTGTCCATTATCCCACGCAGCGTATGCTCCAACAGGTGGACAAGAGGTACAGTGTCACTGATGCATGCACTGTCACTGCTCACCATCCTCGTGGCCTCCTCAAATGGTGAGAGGACAGTGCATGCATCCCTGATCATGCTCCACTGACGTGGGGAAAAAAAAAACCAAGCTCCCCTGACCCTGTCCTGGTGCCGTAGTCGCAAAGGTACTCATTGATGGCCCTCTGCTGCGTGTGCAGTCGCTGCAGCATGGCCAACGTTGAGTTCCACCTGGTGGGCATGTCACATATTAGGCGGTTCTTGGGCAGGTTCAGCTCCTTTTGCAGCTCAGTCAGCCGAGCACTGGCATTATAAGATCGACGGAAATGCACACAGACTTTCCTGGCCTGCCTCAGGACATCCTGTAAGCCTGGGAACCTGCCCAAGAACCGCTGCACCACCAGGTTGAGGACGTGAGCCATACAGGGCACATGGGTGAGCTGCCCCTGTCGCAGGGCGGAGAAGAGGTTGGTGCCATTGTCAGAAACGACCATTCCTGGCTTAAGCTGACGTGGCGTCAACCACCTCTCGGCCTGCCCCTGCAGAGCTGCCAGAACCTCTGGCCCAGTGTGGCTCCTGTCCCCCAAACACACCAGCGCAAGCACGGCATGGCATCTTTTTGCCTGCGTACTTGCGTAGCCCCTTGTACGCCTACGGAGCACCGCTGGTTCCGAGGACAGAGCACTGGAGGAAGAAGAAGAGGAGGGGGTGGAGGAGAGAGGTGTGTCACAACCAGTAGCAGTAGTAGCGTTTTGGAGGCGTGGTGGCGGAACAACCTCCAACACTACTGCACCTTGTCCTGCATCCCTCCCAGCTGCCAATAGAGTGACCCAATGGGCCTTGAAAGAAATGTAACGTCCCTGTCCATGCCTGCTGGACCATGAGTCAGCGGTAATATGCACCTTACCGCTGACCGCCCTGTCCAGCGAGGCATGGACATTGCCTTCCACATGCCGGTAGAGAGACGGAATCGCCTTCCGTGAGAAAAAGTGGCGTTTGGGAACCTGCCACTGAGGAACCGCACATTGAACAAAGTCACGGAAGGGGGCCGAGTCTACCAACTGAAAAGGCAGCAGTTGAAGTGCTAGCAATTTAGCCAAGCTAGCATTCAACCGCTGGACATGTGGATGGCTGGGAGTGTACTTCTTTTGACGGTCCAGCAGCTGGGGCAGGGAAATTTGCCTGCTACAATCGGACGTCGGTGTACTGCAAGTACTTGGTTGTGACACACCTAATTCTACACCTTCAGTCCTCTCACAGCAGCGTTCAGAGAGGACTGAAGATGTAGTGGGGATGGAGATCCCAGCTGATGAGGAGCAAGGAGAGGTCCGCTTAGTTCTTTGGTGTGGGTCTTTTATGTGTGCCTGCCAACGAGCTGCATGGCAGGTCGACATATGTCTGGTCATGCTTGTGGTGCCCAAGCGGCTGATGTTTTGGCCACGCGAGATACGCTTGAGACAAATATTGCAAATAGCAGTGGTGCGATCTGATGCACTCGTCTCAAAAAAGGCCCACACCAAAGAACTTTTCTGATAACGTGCAGAGGCAGTGCCCTGCACAGGCGGAGCTCTGCGGTGTTGTACAGTTGCTGTGCTGGCCTCTAGCTGGCCTCCAGGGGGCATCCTGCCTCGTTGGACATGTGACGCCGCATCCTCCTCCTCGTCCTCCTCCTCATCCTCTCTCCCTCCAGGCACCCACGTGGCGTCAGTGACCTCATCATCCCCTCCCTCTTCACCACTAGAGCAAACCTGGCAGTAAGCTGCAGCTGGTGGAACAGTACTGCCAGATTGCTGTCCTTCAGCATCCCCTCTCTCTGCGCGCACACTACTGACTTCCTCAAGCTGGGTATCATCATCCGAGCCTTCGAATCGTTGGGCATCCTCCTGGAGCATGTACCCAACACTGTGCTCAAAGAGTTCGGGGGACTCCTCAGGAGGACATGGTGGGTCTAGGGAAGGGGTGGCTGATGATGCCATTGAGTACGCGTTGGCAGCTGCTCTGCCAGTACCCTGAGCCTGGGTGAGAGAGGATGAGGAGGATGAGGAGGGCTTGGTCATCCATTCTACCAAGCCTTCAGCATGATGCGGCTCCACATGTCCAGCTGCCGAAAAAACAAAGACGCGCGTGTCCCATGGCCACGTGCTGATGACGATGCACGACCACATCCACGGCCACGGCCACGTCCACTAGAAACAGAGCCTGCCTGCCCTGTGTTCTTGCCTCTGCACGCTCTGCCTCCCCTTGGAGGTCTTCCAGCCATTGTAGTCGGTAGTCCTGTGGGTGCTGCTGAGAAGAAAATATAGGAGCTCTGTGTGATGCCACTAACACACTAGAAGTCCTATGGGTGCTTCTGCAAAAAGAAAATATAGGAGCTCTGTGTGATGCCACTAACACACTAGAAGTCCTGTGGGTGCTGCTGAGAAGAAAATATAGGAGCTCTGTGTGATGCCACTAACACACTAGAAGTCCTATGGGTGCTTCTGCAAAGAAAATATAGGAGCTCTGTGTGATGCCACTAACACACTAGAAGTCCTGTGGGTGCTGCTGAGAAGAAAATATAGGAGCTCTGTGTGATGCCACTAACACACTAGAAGTCCTATGGGTGCTTCTGCAAAGAAAATATAGGAGCTCTGTGTGATGCCACTAACACACTAGAAGTCCTGTGGGTGCTGCTGAGAAGAAAATATAGGAGCTCTGTGTGATGCCACTAACACACTAGAAGTCCTATGGGTGCTTCTGCAAAGAAAATATAGGAGCTCTGTGTGATGCCACTAACACACTAGAAGTCCTATGGGTGCTTCTGAAAAGAAAATATAGGAGCTCTGTGTGATGCCACTAACACACTAGAAGTCCTGTGGGTGCTCTGAGAAGAAAATATAGGAGCTCTGTGTGATGCCACTAACACACTAGAAGTCCTATGGGTGCTTCTGCAAAGAAAATA
Organism: Lithobates sylvaticus; assembly: GCA_028564925.1. Taxonomy (NCBI): domain Eukaryota; kingdom Metazoa; phylum Chordata; class Amphibia; order Anura; family Ranidae; genus Lithobates; species Lithobates sylvaticus. The sequence goes on along the minus strand of CM053028.1, from coordinate 328,596,956 downwards.
TAGGAGCTCTGTGTAATGCCACTAACACAATAGAAGTCCTGTGGGTGCTGCTGAGAAGAAAATATAGGAGCTCTGTGTGATGCCACTAACACACTAGAAGTCCTATGGGTGCTTCTGCAAAGAAAATATAGGAGCTCTGTGTGATGCCACTAACACACTAGAAGTCCTGTGGGTGCTGCTGAGAAGAAAATATAGGAGCTCTGTGTGATGCCACTAACACACTAGAAGTCCTATGGGTGCTTCTGCAAAGAAAATATAGGAGCTCTGTGTGATGCCACTAACACACTAGAAGTCCTGTGGGTGCTGCTGAGAAGAAAATATAGGAGCTCTGTGTGATGCCACTAACACACTAGAAGTCCTATGGGTGCTTCTGCAAAGAAAATATAGGAGCTCTGTGTGATGCCACTAACACACTAGAAGTCCTATGGGTGCTTCTGGGAAGAAAATATAGGAGCTCTGTGTGATGGGACTAACACACTACAAGTCCTATGGGTGCTTCTGCAAAGAAAATATAGGAACTCTGTGTGATGGGACTAACACACTACAAGTCTTATAGGTGCTTCTGGGAAGAAAATATAGGAGCTCTGTGTGATGGGACTAACACACTACAAGTCCTATGGGTGCTTCTGGGAAGAAAATATAGAGCTCTGTGTGATGGGACTAACACACTACAAGTCCTATAGGTGCTTCTGGGAAGAAAATATAGGAGCTCTGTGTGATGCCACTAACACACTAGAAGTCCTGTGGGTGCTGCTGAGAAGAAAATATAGGAGCTCTGTGTGATGCCACTAACACACTAGAAGACCTATGGGTGCTTCTGCAAAGAAAATATAGGAGCTCTGTGTGATGCCACTAACACACTAGAAGTCCTGTGGGTGCTGCTGAGAAGAAAATATAGGAGCTCTGTGTGATGCCACTAACACACTACAAGTCCTATGGGTGCTTCTGGGAAGAAAATATAGGAGCTCTGTGTGATGGGACTAACACACTACAAGTCCTATGGGTGCTTCTTGGAAGAAAATATAGCTCTGTGTGATGGGACTAACACACTACAAGTCCTATGGGTGCTTCTGGGAAGAAAATATAGGAGCTCTGTGTGATGGGACTAACACACTACAAGTCCTATGGGTGCTTCTGGGAAGAAAATATAGGAGCTCTGTGTGATGGGACTAACACACTACAAGTCCTATAGGTGCTTCTGGGAAGAAAATATAGCTCTGTGTGATGGGACTAACACACTACAAGTCCTATAGGTGCTTCTGGGAAGAAAATATAGGAGCTCTGTGTGATGGGACTAACACACTACAAGTCCTATGGGTGCTTCTGGGAAGAAAATATAGCTCTGTGTGATGGGACTAACACACTACAAGTCCTATAGGTGCTTCTGGGAAGAAAATATAGGAGCTCTGTGTGATGGGACTAACACACTACAAGTCCTATGGGTGCTTCTGGGAAGAAAATATAGGAGCTCTGTGTGATGGGACTAACACACTACAAGTCCTATGGGTGCTTCTGGGAAGAAAATATAGGAACTCTGTGTGATGGGACTAACACACTACAAGTCCTATGGGTGCTTCTGGGAAGAAAATATAGGAGCTCTGTGTGATGGGACTAACACACTACAAGTCCTATAGGTGCTTCTGGGAAGAAAATATAGCTCTGTGTGATGGGACTAACACACTACAAGTCCTATAGGTGCTTCTGGGAAGAAAATATAGGAGCTCTGTGTGATGGGACTAACACACTACAAGTCCTATGGGTGCTTCTGGGAAAAAAATATAGCTCTCTGTGTGATGGGACTAACACACTACAAGTCCTATAGGTGCTTCTGAGAAGAAAATATAGGAGCTCTGTGTGATGGGACTAACACACTACAAGTCCTATGGGTGCTTCTGGGAAGAAAATATAGCTCTGTGTGATGGGACTAACACACTACAAGTCCTATGGGTGCTTCTGGGAAGAAAATATAGGAACTCTGTGTGATGGGACTAACACACTACAAGTCCTATGGGTGCTTCTGGGAAGAAAATATAGGAGCTCTGTGTGATGGGACTAACACACTACAAGTCCTATAGGTGCTTCTGGGAAGAAAAATATAGCTCTGTGTGATGGGACTAACACACTACAAGTCCTATAGGTGCTTCTGGGAAGAAAATATAGGAACTCTGTGTGATGGGACTAACACACTACAAGTCCTATAGGTGGTTCTGGGAAGAAAATATAGGAGCTCTGTGTGATGGGACTAACACACTACAAGTCCTATAGGTGCTTCTGGGAAGAAAATATAGGAGCTCTGTGTGATGGGACTAACACACTACAAGTCCTATGGGTGCTTCTGGGAAGAAAATATAGCTCTGTGTGATGGGACTAACACACTACAAGTCCTATGGGTGCTTGTGGGAAGAAAATATAGGAACTCTGTGTGATGGGACTAACACACTACAAGTCCTATGGGTGCTTCTGGGAAGAAAATATAGGAGCTCTGTGTGATGGGACTAACACACTACAAGTCCTATAGGTGCTTCTGGGAAGAAAATATAGGAGCTCTGTGTGATGGGACTAACACACTACAAGTCCTATGGGTGCTTCTGGGAAGAAAATATAGCTCTCTGTGTGTGATGGGTCTAACACACTACAAGTCCTAAATGTGCTTCTGGGAAGAAAATATAGGAACTCTGTGTGATGGGACTAACACACTACAAGTCCTATGGGTGCTTCTGGGAAGAAAATATAGGAACTCTGTGTGATGGGACTAACACACTACAAGTCCTATGGGTGCTTCTGGGAAGAAAATATAGGAGCTCTGTGTGATGGGACTAACACACTACAAGTCCTATAGGTGCTTCTGGGAAGAAAATATAGGAGCTCTGTGTGATGGGACTAACACACTACAAGTCCTATGGGTGCTTCTGGGAAGAAAATATAGCTCTGTGTGATGGGACTAACACACTACAAGTCCTATGGGTGCTTCTGGGACGAAAATATAGGAGCTCTGTGTGATGGGACTAACACACTACAAGTCCTATGGGTGCTTCTGGGAAGAAAATATAGCTCTGTGTGATGGGTAGGGATGGGCCCGGTGCTCGATGCGAACCCACGTTCGCATCGAGCACCGGGCGTTCGCTCGCTCGGCGAGCCCAGAACTATTTTGGCCGCTCGCATCACGTTCGTGTGATGCGAGCGGCCCCGCAATGCATTGCGGCCGGCGCGGCCGGCGCAGTGCATTGCTGGCTGATGATTGGCCAAGCATGCACTGTGACCCCGCATGCTTGGCCAATCACAGCCCGGAAACTCGAAGAGCCATAATTGGCTACAGGCAGGACGCCTGTAGCCAATTACAGCTCAGGGGCTGTAGTACACGCCCCCCCCCTATAAAAGGCCGCCACGCCGTCTGCGCCGGTCACATGCTGTTCCGGCGCAGATTGAGCAGGCTGATTCTGTGACACTCTGCTCGATTTAGTTAGGTAGAGAGATTCACTTACAGAAATTGAGTTAGATAGATTCAGTTACAAAGATTGATTGAGAAAGAGGGGCTTGTAGTGTGTTCGTGGCAGGCAGGCAGAGCTCCTATATTTTGTTACCAGAAGCACCTATAGGACTTGTAGTGTGTTCGTGGCAGGCAGGCAGAGCTCCTATATTTTGTTACCAGAAGCACCTATAGGACTTGTAGTGTGTTCGTGGCAGGCAGGCAGAGCTCCTATATTTTGTTACCAGAAGCACCTATAGGACTTGTAGTGTGTTCGTGGCAGGCAGGCAGAGCTCCTATATTTTGTTCCCAGAAGCACCTATAGGACTTGAAGTGTGTTAGTCCCATCACACACACAGAGCTATATTTTCTTCCAGAAGCACCTATAGGACTTGAAGTGTGTTAGTCCCATCACACACACAGAGCTATATTTTGTTCCCAGAGGCACCTATAGGACTTGAAGTGTGTTAGTCCCATTTCACACACAGAGCTATATTTTCTTCCCAGAAGCACCTATAGGACTTGAAGTGTGTTAGTCCCATCACACACACAGAGCTATATTTTGTTCCCAGAAGCACCTATAGGACTTGAAGTGTGTTAGTCCCATCACACACACAGAGCTATATTTTGTTCCCAGAGGCACCTATAGGACTTGAAGTGTGTTAGTCCCATTTCACACACAGAGCTATATTTTCTTCCCAGAAGCACCTATAGGACTTGAAGTGTGTTAGTCCCATCACACACACAGAGCTATATTTTGTTCCCAGAAGCACCTATAGGACTTGAAGTGTGTTAGTCCCATTTCACACACAGAGCTATATTTTCTTCCCAGAAGCACCTATAGGACTTGAAGTGTGTTAGTCCCATCACACACACAGAGCTATATTTTGTTCCCAGAAGCACCTATAGGACTTGAAGTGTGTTAGTCCCATCACACACACAGAGCTATATTTTGTTCCCAGAAGCACCTATAGGACTTGAAGTGTGTTAGTCCCATCACACACACAGAGCTATATTTTGTTCCCAGAAGCACCTATAGGACTTGAAGTGTGTTAGTCCCATCACACACACAGAGCTATATTTTGTTCCCAGAAGAACCTATAGGACTTGAAGTGTGTTAGTCCCATCACACACACAGAGCTATATTTTGTTCCCAGAAGCACCTATAGGACTTGAAGTGTGTTAGTCCCATCACACACACAGAGCTATATTTTGTTCCCAGAAGCACTTATAGGACTTGAAGTGTGTTAGTCCCATCACACACACAGAGCTATATTTTGTTCCCAGAAGCACCTATAGGACTTGAAGTGTGTTAGTCCCATCACACACACAGAGCTATATTTTGTTCCCAGAAGCACCTATAGGACTTGAAGTGTGTTAGTCCCATCACACACACAGAGCTATATTTTGTTCCCAGAAGCACCTATAGGACTTGAAGTGTGTTAGTCCCATCACACACACAGAGCTATATTTTGTTCCCAGAAGCACCTATAGGACTTGAAGTGTGTTAGTCCCATCACACACACAGAGCTATATTTTGTTCCCAGAAGCACCTATAGGACTTGAAGTGTGTTAGTCCCATCACACACACAGAGCTATATTTTCTTCCCAGAAGCACCTATAGGACTTGAAGTGTGTTAGTCCCATCACACACACAGAGCTATATTTTGTTCCCAGAGGCACCTATAGGACTTGAAGTGTGTTAGTCCCATTACACACACAGAGCTATATTTTCTTCCCAGAAGCACCTATAGGACTTGAAGTGTGTTAGTCCCATCACACACACAGAGCTATATTTTGTTCCAGAGGCACCTATAGGACTTGAAGTGTGTTAGTCCCATCACACACACAGAGCTATATTTTCTTCCCAGAAGCACCTATAGGACTTGAAGTGTGTTAGTCCCATCACACACACAGAGCTATATTTTGTTCCCAGAAGAACCTATAGGACTTGAAGTGTGTTAGTCCCATCACACACACAGAGCTATATTTTGTTCCCAGAAGCACCTATTGGACTTGAAGTGTGTTAGTCCATTACACACACAGAGCTATATTTTCTTCCCAGAAGCACCTATAGGACTTGAAGTGTGTTAGTCCCATCACACACACAGAGCTATATTTTGTTCCCAGAAGCACCTAAAGGACTTGAAGTGTGTTAGTCCCATCACACACACAGAGCTATATTTTGTTCCCAGAAGCACCTATAGGACTTGAAGTGTGTTAGTCCCATCACACACACAGAGCTATATTTTGTTTCCAGAGGCACCTATAGGACTTGAAGTGTGTTAGTCCCATTACACACACAGAGCTATATTTTCTTCCCAGAAGCACCCATAGGACTTGAAGTGTGTTAGTCCCATCACACACACAGAGCTATATTTTGTTCCCAGAAGCACCTATAGGACTTGAAGTGTGTTAGTCCCATCACACACACAGAGCTATATTTTGTTCCCAGAAGCACCTATAGGACTTGAAGTGTGTTAGTCCCATCACACACACAGAGCTATATTTTGTTCCCAGAAGCACCTATAGGACTTGAAGTGTGTTAGTCCCATCACACACACACAGAGCTATATTTTGTTCCCAGAAGAACCTATAGGACTTGAAGTGTGTTAGTCCCATCACACACACAGAGCTATATTTTGTTCCCAGAAGCACCTATAGGACTTGAAGTGTGTTAGTCCCATCACACACACAGAGCTATATTTTGTTCCCAGAAGCACCTATAGGACTTGAAGTGTGTTAGTCCATCACACACACAGAGCTATATTTTGTTCCCAGAAGCACCTATAGGACTTGAAGTGTGTTAGTCCCATCACACACACAGAGCTATATTTTGTTCCCAGAAGCACCTATAGGACTTGAAGTGTGTTAGTCCCATCACACACACAGAGCTATATTTTCTTCCCAGAAGCACCTATAGGACTTGAAGTGTGTTAGTCCCATCACACACACAGAGCTATATTTTCTTCCCAGAAGCACCTATAGGACTTGAAGTGTGTTAGTCCCATCACACACACAGAGCTATATTTTGTTCCCAGAAGCACCTATAGGACTTGAAGTGTGTTAGTCCCATTACACACACAGAGCTATATTTTTGTTCCCAGAAGCACCTATAGGACTTGAAGTGTGTTAGTCCCATCACACACACAGAGCTATATTTTGTTCCCAGAGGCACCTATAGGACTTGAAGTGTGTTAGTCCCATCACACACACAGAGCTATATTTTGTTCCCAGAAGCACCTATAGGACTTGAAGTGTGTTAGTCCCATCACACACACAGAGCTATATTTTGTTCCCAGAAGCACCTATAGGACTTGAAGTGTGTTAGTCCCATCACACACACAGAGCTATATTTTGTTCCCAGAAGCACCTATAGGACTTGAAGTGTGTTAGTCCCATCACACACACAGAGCTATATTTTGTTCCCAGAAGCACCTATTGGACTTGAAGTGTGTTAGTCCCATTACACACACAGAGCTATATTTTCTTCCCAGAAGCACCTATAGGACTTGAAGTGTGTTAGTCCCATCACACACACAGAGCTATATTTTGTTCCCAGAAGCACCTATAGGACTTGAAGTGTGTTAGTCCCATCACACACACAGAGCTATATTTTGTTCCCAGAAGCACCTATAGGACTTGAAGTGTGTTAGTCCCATCACACACACAGAGCTATATTTTGTTCCCAGAAGCACCTATAGGACTTGAAGTGTGTTAGTCCCATACACACACAGAGCTATATTTTCTTCCCAGAAGCACCTATAGGACTTGAAGTGTGTTAGTCCCATCACACACACAGAGCTATATTTTGTTCCCAGAAGCACCTATAGGACTTGAAGTGTGTTAGTCCCATCACACACACAGAGCTATATTTTGTTCCCAGAAGCACCTATAGGACTTGAAGTGTGTTAGTCCCATCACACACACAGAGCTATATTTTGTTCCCAGAAGCACCTATAGGACTTGAAGTGTGTTAGTCCCATCACACACACAGAGCTATATTTTGTTCCCAGAAGCACCTATAGGACTTGAAGTGTGTTAGTCCCATCACACACACAGAGCTATATTTTGTTCCCAGAAGCACCTATAGGACTTGAAGTGTGTTAGTCCCATCACACACACAGAGCTATATTTTGTTCCCAGAAGCACCTATAGGACTTGAAGTGTGTTAGTCCCATCACACACACAGAGCTATATTTTGTTCCCAGAAGCACCTATAGGACTTGAAGTGTGTTAGTCCCATCACACACACAGAGCTATATTTTGTTCCCAGAAGCACCTATAGGACTTGAAGTGTGTTAGTCCCATCACACACACAGAGCTATATTTTCTTCCCAGAAGCACCTATAGGACTTGAAGTGTGTTAGTCCCATCACACACACAGAGCTATATTTTCTTCCCAGAAGCACCTATAGGACTTGAAGTGTGTTAGTCCCATCACACACACAGAGCTATATTTTGTTCCCAGAAGCACCTATAGGACTTGAAGTGTGTTAGTCCCATTACACACACAGAGCTATATTTTCTTCCCAGAAGCACCTATAGGACTTGAAGTGTGTTAGTCCCATCACACACACAGAGCTATATTTTGTTCCCAGAGGCACCTATAGGACTTGAAGTGTGTTAGTCCCATAACACACACAGAGCTATATTTTGTTCCAGAAGCACCTATAGGACTTGAAGTGTGTTAGTCCCATCACACACACAGAGCTATATTTTGTTCCCAGAAGCACCTATAGGACTTGAAGTGTGTTAGTCCCATCACACACACAGAGCTATATTTTGTTCCCAGAAGCACCTATAGGACTTGAAGTGTGTTAGTCCCATCACACACACAGAGCTATATTTTGTTCCCAGAAGCACCTATTGGACTTGAAGTGTGTTAGTCCCATTACACACACAGAGCTATATTTTCTTCCCAGAAGCACCTATAGGACTTGAAGTGTGTTAGTCCCATCACACACACAGAGCTATATTTTGTTCCCAGAAGCACCTATAGGACTTGAAGTGTGTTAGTCCCATCACACACACAGAGCTATATTTTGTTCCCAGAAGCACCTATAGGACTTGAAGTGTGTTAGTCCCATCACACACACAGAGCTATATTTTGTTCCCAGAAGCACCTATAGGACTTGAAGTGTGTTAGTCCCATTACACACACAGAGCTATATTTTCTTCCCAGAAGCACCTATAGGACTTGAAGTGTGTTAGTCCCATCACACACACAGAGCTATATTTTGTTCCCAGAAGCACCTATAGGACTTGAAGTGTGTTAGTCCCATTACACACACAGAGCTATATTTTCTTCCCAGAAGCACCTATAGGACTTGAAGTGTGTTAGTCCCATCACACACACAGAGCTATATTTTGTTCCCAGAAGCACCTATAGGACTTGAAGTGTGTTAGTCCCATCACACACACAGAGCTATATTTTGTTCCCAGAAGCACCTATAGGACTTGAAGTGTGTTAGTCCCATCACACACACAGAGCTATATTTTGTTCCCAGAAGCACCTATAGGACTTGAAGTGTGTTAGTCCCATCACACACACAGAGCTATATTTTGTTCCCAGAAGCACCTATAGGACTTGAAGTGTGTTAGTCCATCACACACACAGAGCTATATTTTGTTCCCAGAAGCACCTATAGGACTTGAAGTGTGTTAGTCCCATCACACACACAGAGCTATATTTTGTTCCCAGAAGAACCTATAGGACTTGAAGTGTGTTAGTCCCATCACACACACAGAGCTATATTTTGTTCCCAGAAGCACCTATAGGACTTGAAGTGTGTTAGTCCCATCACACACACAGAGCTATATTTTGTTCCCAGAAGCACCTATAGGACTTGAAGTGTGTTAGTCCCATCACACACACAGAGCTATATTTTGTTCCCAGAAGCACCTATAGGACTTGAAGTGTGTTAGTCCCATCACACACACAGAGCTATATTTTGTTCCCAGAAGCACCTATAGGACTTGAAGTGTGTTAGTCCCATCACACACACAGAGCTATATTTTCTTCCCAGAAGCACCTATAGGACTTGAAGTGTGTTAGTCCCATCACACACACAGAGCTATATTTTCTTCCCAGAAGCACCTATAGGACTTGAAGTGTGTTAGTCCCATCACACACACAGAGCTATATTTTGTTCCCAGAAGCACCTATAGGACTTGAAGTGTGTTAGTCCCATTACACACACAGAGCTATATTTTCTTCCCAGAAGCACCTATAGGACTTGAAGTGTGTTAGTCCCATCACACACACAGAGCTATATTTTGTTCCCAGAAGCACCTATAGGACTTGAAGTGTGTTAGTCCCATCACACACACAGAGCTATATTTTGTTCCCAGAAGCACCTATAGGACTTGAAGTGTGTTAGTCCCATCACACACACAGAGCTATATTTTGTTCCCAGAAGCACCTATAGGACTTGAAGTGTGTTAGTCCCATCACACACACAGAGCTATATTTTGTTCCCAGAAGCACCTATAGGACTTGAAGTGTGTTAGTCCCATCACACACACAGAGCTATATTTTGTTCCCAGAGGCACCTATTGGACTTGAAGTGTGTTAGTCCCATTACACACACAGAGCTATATTTTCTTCCCAGAAGCACCTATAGGACTTGAAGTGTGTTAGTCCCATCACACACACAGAGCTATATTTTGTTCCCAGAAGCACCTATAGGACTTGAAGTGTGTTAGTCCCATCACACACACAGAGCTATATTTTGTTCCCAGAAGCACCTATAGGACTTGAAGTGTGTTAGTCCCATCACACACACAGAGCTATATTTTGTTCCCAGAGGCACCTATAGGACTTGAAGTGTGTTAGTCCCATACACACACAGAGCTATATTTTCTTCCCAGAAGCACCCATAGGACTTGAAGTGTGTTAGTCCCATCACACACACAGAGCTATATTTTGTTCCCAGAAGCACCTATAGGACTTGAAGTGTGTTAGTCCCATCACACACACAGAGCTATATTTTCTTCCCAGAAGCACCTATAGGACTTGAAGTGTGTTAGTCCCATCACACACACAGAGCTATATTTTGTTCCCAGAGGCACCTATAGGACTTGAAGTGTGTTAGTCCCATCACACACACAGAGCTATATTTTCTTCCCAGAAGCACCTATAGGACTTGAAGTGTGTTAGTCCCATCACACACACAGAGCTATATTTTGTTCCCAGAGGCACCTATAGGACTTGAAGTGTGTTAGTCCCATCACACACACAGAGCTATATTTTCTTCCCAGAAGCACCTATAGGACTTGAAGTGTGTTAGTCCCATCACACACACAGAGCTATATTTTCTTCCCAGAAGCACCTATAGGACTTGAAGTGTGTTAGTCCCATCACACACACAGAGCTATATTTTGTTCCCAGAAGCACCTATAGGACTTGAAGTGTGTTAGTCCCATCACACACACAGAGCTATATTTTCTTCCAGAAGCACCTATAGGACTTGAAGTGTGTTAGTCCCATCACACACACAGAGCTATATTTTGTTCCCAGAAGCACCTATAGGACTTGAAGTGTGTTAGTCCCATCACACACACAGAGCTATATTTTGTTCCCAGAAGCACCTATAGGACTTGAAGTGTGTTAGTCCCATCACACACACAGAGCTATATTTTGTTCCCAGAAGCACCTATTGGACTTGAAGTGTGTTAGTCCCATTACACAGAGCTCCTCTATTTTCTTTGCAGAAGCACCATAGGACTTCTAGTGTGTTAGTGGCATCACACAGAGCTCCTATATTTCTTCTCAGCAGCACCCACAGGACTTCTAGTGTGTTAGTGGCATCACACAGAGCTCCTCTATTTTCTTTGCAGAAGCACCCACAGGACTTCTAGTGTGTTAGTGGCATCACACAGAGCTCCTCTATTTTCTTTGCAGAAGCACCCATAGGACTTCTAGTGTGTTAGTGGCATCACACAGAGCTCCTATATTTTCTTTCAGCAGCACCCACAGGACTTCTAGTGTGTTAGTGGCATCACACAGAGCTCCTCTATTTTCTTTGCAGAAGCACCCACAGGACTTCTAGTGTGTTAGTGGCATCACACAGAGCTCCTCTATTTTCTTTGCAGAAGCACCCACAGGACTTCTAGTGTGTTAGTGGCATCACACAGAGCTCCTCTATTTTCTTTGCAGAAGCACCCACAGGACTTCTAGTGTGTTAGTGGCATCACACAGAGCTCCTCTATTTTCTTTGCATAAGCACCCACAGGACTTCTAGTGTGTTAGTGGCATCCCACAGAGCTCCTCTATTTTTTTGCAGAAGCACCCACAGGACTTCTAGTGTGTTAGTGGCATCACACAGAGCTCCTCTATTTTCTTTGCAGAAGCACCCACAGGACTTCTAGTGTGTTAGTGGCATCACACAGAGCTCCTCTATTTTCTTTGCAGAAGCACCCACAGGACTTCTAGTGTGTTAGTGGCATCACACAGAGCTCCTCTATTTTCTTTGCAGAAGCACCCACAGGACTTCTAGTGTGTTAGTGGCATCACACAGAGCTCCTCTATTTTCTTTGCAGAAGCACCCACAGGACTTCTAGTGTGTTAGTGGCATCACACAGAGCTCCTCTATTTTCTTTGCAGAAGCACCCATAGGACTTCTAGTGTGTTAGTGGCATCACACAGAGCTCCTATATATTCTTCTCAGCAGCACCCACAGGACTTCTAGTGTGTTAGTGGCATCACACAGAGCTCCTCTATTTTCTTTGCAGAAGCACCCATAGGACTTCTAGTGTGTTAGTGGCATCACACAGAGCTCCTATATTTTCTTCTCAGCAGCACCCACAGGACTACCGACTACAATGGCTGGAAGACCGCCAAGGGGAGGCAGAGCGTGCAGAGCCAAGAACACAGGGCAGGCAGGCTCTGTTTCTAGTGGACGTGGCCGTGGACGTGGACGTGGTCGTGCATCGTCAACAGCACGTGGCCATGGGACACGCGCGTCTTTGTTTTCGGCAGCTGGACATGTGGAGCCGCATCATGCTGAAGGCTTGGTAGAATGGATGACCAAGCCCTCCTCATCCTCCTCATCCTCTCTCGCCCAGGCTCAGGGTACTGACAGAGCATCATCAGCCACCCCTTCCCTAGACCCACCATGTCCTCCTGAGGAGTCCCCCGAACTCTTTGAGCACAGTGTTGGGTACATGCTCCAGGAGGATGCCCAACGATTCGAAGGCTCGGATGACGATACCCAGCTTGAGGAATCTGGCAGTACTGTTCCACCAGCTGCAGCTTACTGCCAGGTTTGCTCTAGTGGTGAAGAGGGAGGGGATGATGAGGTCACTGACTCCACGTGGGTGCCTCAAGGGAGAGAGGATGAGGAGGAGGACGAGGAGGAGGAGGATGCGGCGTCACATGTCCAACGAGGCAGGATGCCCCCTGGAGGCCAGGTAGAGGCCAGCACAGCAACTGTACAACACCGCAGAGCTCCGCCTGTGCAGGGCGCTGCCTCTGCACGTTATCAGAAAAGTTCTTTGGTGTGGGCCTTTTTTGAGACGAGTGCAGCAGATCGCACCACTGCTATTTGCAATATTTGTCTCAAGCGTATCTCGCGTGGCCAAAACATCAGCCGCTTGGGCACGACAAGCATGACCAGACATATGGCGACCTGCCATGCAGCTCGTTGGCAGGCACACATAAAAGACCCACACCAAAGAACTAAGCGGACCTCTCCTTGCTCCTCCTCAGCTGGGATCTCCATCCCCACTACACCTTCAGTCCTCTCTGAAAGCTGCTCTGAGAGGACTGAAGGTGTAGAATTCGGTGTGTCACAACCAAGTACTTGCAGTACACCGACGTCCGATTGCAGCAGGCAAATTTCCCTGCCCCAGCTGCTGGACCGTAGAAAGAAGTACACTCCCAGCCATCCACATGCCCAGCGGTTGAATGCTAGCCTTGCTAAATTGCTAGCACTTCAACTGCTGCCTTTTCAGTTGGTAGACTCGGCCCCCTTCCGTGAGTTTGTTCAATGTGCGGTTCCTCAGTGGCAGGTTCCCAAACGCCACTTTTTCTCGCGGAAGGCGATTCCGTCTCTCTACCGGCATGTGGAGGGCAATGTCCATGCCTCGCTGGACAGGGCGGTCAGCGGTAAGGTGCATATTACCGCTGACTCATGGTCCAGCAGGCATGGACAGGGACGGTACCTTTCTTTCACGGCCCATTGGGTCACTCTATTGGCAGCTGGGAGGGATGCAGGACAAGGTGCAGTAGTGTTGGAGGTTGTTCCGCCACCACGCCTCCAAAACGCGACTACTGCTACTGGTTGTGACACACCTCTCTCCTCCACCACCCCCTCCTCTTCTTCTTCCTCCAGTGCTCTGTCCTTGGAACCAGCGGTGCTCCGTAGGCGTACAAGGGGCTACGCAAGTACGCAGGCAAAAAGATGCCATGCCGTGCTTGCGCTGGTGTGTTTGGGGGACAGGAGCCACACTGGGCCAGAGGTTCTGGCAGCTCTGCAGGGGCAGGCCGAGAGGTGGTTGACGCCACGTCAGCTTAAGCCAGGAATGGTCGTTTCTGACAATGGCACCAACCTCCTCTCCGCCCTGCGACAGGGGCAGCTCACCCATGTGCCCTGCATGGCTCACGTCCTCAACCTGGTGGTGCAGCGGTTCTTGGGCAGGTTCCCAGGCTTACAGGATGTCCTGAGGCAGGCCAGGAAAGTCTGTGTGCATTTCCGCCGATCTTATAATGCCAGTGCTCGGCTGACTGAGCTGCAAAAGGAGCTGAACCTGCCCAAGAACCGCCTAATATGTGACATGCCCACCAGGTGGAACTCAACGTTGGCCATGCTGCAGCGACTGCACACGCAGCAGAGGGCCATCAATGAGTACCTTTGCGACTACGGCACCAGGACAGGGTCAGGGGAGCTTGGTTTTTTTTCCCCACGTCAGTGGAGCATGATCAGGGATGCATGCACTGTCCTCTCACCATTTGAGGAGGCCACGAGGATGGTGAGCAGTGACAGTGCATGCATCAGTGACACTGTCCCTCTTGTCCACCTGTTGGAGCATACGCTGCGTGGGATAATGGACAGGGCACTTGAGGCAGAACAGAGGCAGGAAGAGGAGGACTTCCTTGCCTCTCAAGGCCCCCTTTATCCGGACAGTGTTCCTTCTGTCCCACCCATCACACAGGAAGAGGATGAGGATGAGGAGGAGGAGGAGGAGGAGGAGGAGGATTGTGTGAGCATGGAGGTGGAGCCTGGCACTCAGCATCAGCAGCAGCAGTCTTTTAGGGATGATGTACAGTCCCAACAAACCAGTGGACTTGTACGTGGCTGGGAGGAGGTGGCTGGCGATCATGTCATCCTCAGTGACCCAGAAGACTCCGGACCGAATGCCTCAGCTAACCTACGCTGCATGGCCTCCCTGATCCTGCAAAGCCTGCGGAAGGATCCTCGTGTTCTTCGGATCAAGGAGAGGGACCATTACTGGCTGGCCACTCTCCTTGATCCGCGGTACAAGGGTAAGGTTGCGGACCTTATCTTGCCGTCGCAGAGGGAGCAGAGGATGAGACATCTCAGGGAGGCCTTGCAGAAAGGTCTGTGCAACGCGTTCCCAGAAACTGGGAGGCTACAAACTCCTGGTCCTGGGCGACGAGTTGCTGAGGCTTCGGTCAGTGGCAGAAGGAGCGGTGGGGAAGGTGGACGTCTGACCGATGCGTTCAGACAATTTTTTAGTCCGCAGCCCCAAGGTATGATCGGTTCCAGCAACCATCGCCAGCGTCTGATATACATGGTGCAGGAATACCTTGGGGCAAGGTCAGACTTGGACACCTTTCCCACCGAAAATCCTCTGGCTTACTGGGTCCTGAGGATGGATCACTGGCCAGAGCTTGCACAGTATGCAATTGAGCTACTGGCCTGTCCTGCCTCCAGCGTTCTTTCCGAACGCACATTCAGTGCTGCTGGAGGATTTGTGACTGATCATAGGGTGCGCCTGTCCACCGCCTCGGTTGATCGACTGACATTCATCAAAATGAATCAGTCTTGGATCACCACCAGCTACCAGGCACCTGAGGCGGATATAACCGAATTATTTTTAATGTCACATCCCTTCAAGACTGCCTATGCTGATGCTGAGTGACTGTCCTCTTATGTTCACTGACTATCCTCTTCCTCCTCCTCAATGATCCATGCCACCACACCAGTGCCTAAGGCACAATTTTTCAGCCCCTGTTTAACAGGGGCGTGTACTTCCAATTTTTTAAAAAAATGCTTCGCAACACGTGTGACTGCTGTGCTCCGAGTACAGTCTCTGTGAGGGGTTGCAGTGTTGTGGCACCAGCACCAGTGCCTAAGGCACAATTTTTCAGCCCCTGTTTAACAGGGGCGTGTACTTCCAATTTTTTAAAAAAATGCTTCGCAACACGTGTGACTGCTGTGCTCCAAGTACAGTCTCTGTGAGGGGTTGCAGTGTTGTGGCACCAGCACCAGTGCCTAAGGCACAATTTTTCAGCCCCTGTTTAACAGGGGCGGGTACTTACAATTTTTTAAAAAAATGCTTCGCAACACGTGTGACTGCTGTTCTCCAAGTACAGTATCTGTGAGGGCCGGGTTGCAGTGTTGTGGCACCAGCACCAGTGCCTAAGGCACAATTTTTCAGCCCCTGTTTAACAGGGGCGGGTACTTACAATTTTTTAAAAAAATGCTTCGCAACACGTGTGACTGCTGTGCTCCAAGTACAGTATCTGTGAGGGCCGGGTTGCAGTGTTGTGGCACCAGCACCAGTGCCTAAGGCACAATTTTTCAGCCCCTGTTTAACAGGGGCGGGTACTTACAATTTTTTAAAAAAATGCTTCGCAACACGTGTGACTGCTGTGCTCCAAGTACAGTATCTGTGAGGGCCGGGTTGCAGTGTTGTGGCACCAGCACCAGTGCCTAAGGCACAATTTTTCAGCCCCTGTTTAACAGGGGCGGGTACTTACAATTTTTTAAAAAAATGCTTCGCAACACGTGTGACTGCTGTGCTCCAAGTACAGTATCTGTGAGGGCCGGGTTGCAGTGTTGTGGCACCAGCACCAGTGCCTAAGGCACAATTTTTCAGCCCCTGTTTAACAGGGGCGGGTACTTCCAATTTTTTAAAAAAATGCTTCGCAACACGTGTGACTGCTGTGCTCCAAGTACAGTATCTGTGAGGGCCGGGTTGCAGTGTTGTGGCACCAGCACCAGTGCCTAAGGCACAATTTTTCAGCCCCTGTTTAACAGGGGCGGGTACTTCCAATTTTTTAAAAAAATGCTTCGCAACACGTGTGACTGCTGTGCTCCAAGTACAGTATCTGTGAGGGCCGGGTTGCAGTGTTGTGGCACCAGCACCAGTGCCTAAGGCACAATTTTTCAGCCCCTGTTTAACAGGGGCGGGTACTTACAATTTTTTAAAAAAATGCTTCGCAACACGTGTGACTGCTGTGCTCCAAGTACAGTATCTGTGAGGGCCGGGTTGCAGTGTTGTGGCACCAGCACCAGTGCCTAAGGCACAATTTTTCAGCCCCTGTTTAACAGGGGCGGGTACTTACAATTTTTTAAAAAAATGCTTCGCAACACGTGTGACTGCTGTGCTCCAAGTACAGTCTCTGTGAGGGGTTGCAGTGTTGTGGCACCAGCACCAGTGCCTAAGGCACAATTTTTCTGCCCTGTTTAACAGGTGCTTGCAATTACAAATCTTGATCTAATAGTTCACAGCAGGGCCCATTCCTGCGCCCACCAAGAGTAACTATGAGGGCCTGCAGTCTTGTGGCAACACCGTCCACCACCACCGCCAAAGGCCCAATTTTTCTGCCCTGTTCATCAGGTGCTTGCAATTACAAATCTTGATCTAATAACTCACAACAGGGCCCATTCCTGCGCCCACCAAGAGTAACTGTGAGGGCCTACAGTCTTGTGGCAACACCGTCCACCACCACCGCCAAAGGCCCAATTTTTCTGCCCTGTTCATCAGGTGCTTGCAATTACAAATCTTGATCTAATAACTCACAGCAGGGCCCATTCCTGCGCCCACCAAGAGTAACTATGAGGGCCTACAGTCTTGTGGCAACACCGTCCACCACCACCGCCAAAGGCCCAATTTTTCTGCCCTGTTCATCAGGTGCTTGCAATTACAAATCTTGATCTAATAACTCACAGCAGGGCCCATTCCTGCGCCCACCAAGAGTAACTGTGAGAGCTTACAGTCTTGTGGCAACACCGTCCACCACCACCACCACCCCCAATTTTTCTGCCCTGTTCAACAGGTGCATGCAATTACAAATCTTGATCTATTAACTCATAGCAGGGCCCATTCCTGTGCCCACCAGTCTTGTGGCTACACCAACATCTAATAGGGCAAATTTCTGCAGAGTATATACGCCAGGCCCCTACTTTCAAACATCCAACTTACAAACGACTCCTACTTGCAAATGGAAAGAGAAAACAGGAAGTGAGAGGAAATCTACCCCTAGGAAGGGAAATTCTATCCTGTTAGATTTAATTTGGGAAAAAGGTATCTCCTCTCTACTGATACTTTATCACCAATCCTTGTTTCAATTAAAACCCCACTTTTCCAAAAACATTTGTCATTGGGACGGAAAGTGAGGTGACATGTTCTGAACAGATGTGCAAAGACAGCAAATGTTACAGGGGTGATAACCCTCCCTATGTTCTCCAAAAAGCTTAAAAATAGATTTTTTTGGGATGGAGCTACACTTCATAATGTACCTGTTCAGATTCTACTTAAGAACAAACCTAAAGCCGCAAGTGGTTTTAAATGGCTTCTTTTTTTCCTTTACAAATGTCATTTTGTGCAAGGACAGTTCTAAACACGGGAAACACATGCCACTTCACAGGCATACTTTAGACACCCCCCAGGTACCATATTTAAAGAAAAATTTCACTTTTTTTTTTTCACTTTATGCATCATTAAAATGACTGCTCCCGAAAAAACGTTAGTTTTTAAAAGTTCTTTTTGCATTGATATATGTCCCCTGGGGCAGGACCCGGGTCCCCAAACCTGTTTTATGACATTAACATGCATATTGGCCGTTGTAATTAGCACTTTTGATTTCGAACGTTCGCGTCCATTATAACGTATAGGGTTCGAAAATTCGCGCGAACTTTCGGTCCGTTCGAAGGTTCTGGTTCGAACTCTGTGTGATGGGACTAACACACTACAAGTCCTATAGGTGCTTGTGGGAAGAAAATATAGGAAACTCTGTGTGATGGGACTAACACACTACAAGTCCTATGGGTGCTTCTGGGAAGAAAATATAGGAGCTCTGTGTGATGGGACACACTAACACACTGGGAAGAAAAAAGTCTGATGGGTGTCCTATGGGTCTGGGAAGAAAAATATAAGGAGCTCTGTGTGATGGGACTAACACACTACAAGTCCTATGGGTGCTTCTGGGAAGAAAAATATAGCTCTGTGTGATGGGGACTCTGTGTGATGGGACTAACACACTACAAGTCCTATATAGTGCTGCTGGGAAGAAAAAATATAGGAGCTCTGTGTGATGGGACTAACAACTACAAGTCCTATGGGTGCTTCTGGGCTCTGTGTGATGGGACTAACACACTACAAGTCCTATAGGTGCTTCTGGGAAGAAAATATAGGAGCTCTGTGTGATGGGACTAACACACTACAAGTCCTATAGGTGCTTCTGGGAAGAAAATATAGGAGCTCTGTGTGATGGGACTAACACACTACAAGTCCTATAGGTGCTTCTGGGAAGAAAATATAGGCTCTGTGTGATGGGACTAACACACTACAAGTCCTATGGGTGCTTCTGGGAAGAAAATATAGGAGCTCTGTGTGATGGGACTAACACACTACAAGTCCTATGGGTGCTTCTGGGAAGAAAAATATAGGAGCTCTGTGTGATGGGACTAACACACTACAAGTCCTATGGGTGCTTGTGGGAAGAAAATATAGGAACTCTGTGTGATGGGACTAACACACTACAAGTCCTATGGGTGCTTCTGGGAAGAAAATATAGGAGCTCTGTGTGATGGGACTATCACACTACAAGTCCTATAGGTGCTTCTGGGAAGAAAATATAGGAGCTCTGTGTGATGGGACTAACACACTACAAGTCCTATGGGTGCTTCTGGGAAGCAAATATAGGAACTCTGTGTGATGGGACTAACACACTACAAGTCCTATAGGGTGCTTCTGGGAAGAAAATATAGGAGCTCTGTGTGATGGGACTAACACACTACAAGTCCTATGGGTGCTTCTGGGAAGAAAATATAGCTCTGTGTGATGGGACTAACACACTACAAGTCCTATGGGTGCTTGTGGGAAGAAAATATAGGAACTCTGTGTGATGGGACTAACACACTACAAGTCCTATGGGTGCTTCTGTGAAGAAAATATAGGAGCTCTGTGTGATGGGACTAACACACTACAAGTCCTATAGGTGCTTCTGGGAAGAAAATATAGGAGCTCTGTGTGATGGGACTAACACACTACAAGTCCTATGGGTGCTTCTGGAAGAAAATATAGGAGCTCTGTGTGATGGGACTAACACACTACAAGTCCTATGGGTGCTTCTGGGAAGAAAATATAGGAGCTCTGTGTGATGGGACTAACACACTACAAGTCCTATGGGTGCTTCTGGGAAGAAAATATAGGAGCTCTGTGTGATGGGACTAACACACTACAAGTCCTATGGGTGCTTCTGGGAAGAAAATATAGGAACTCTGTGTGATGGGACTAACACACTACAAGTCCTATGGGTGCTTCTGGGAAGAAAATATAGGAGCTCTGTGTGATGGGACTAACACACTACAAGTCCCATGGGTGCTTCTGGGAAGAAAAATATAGGAGCTCTGTGTGATGGGACTAACACACTACAAGTCCTATGGGTGCTTCTGGGAAGAAAATATAGGAGCTCTGTGTGATGGGACTAACACACTACAAGTCCTATGGGTGCTTCTGGGAAGAAAATATAGCTCTATGTGATGGGACTAACACACTACAAGTCCTATGGGTGCTTCTGGGAAGAAAATATAGGAGCTCTGTGTGATGGGACTAACACACTACAAGTCCTATGGGTGCTTTTGGGAAGAAAATATAGGAGCTCTGTGTGATGGGACTAACACACTACAAGTCCTATAGGTGCTTCTGGGAAGAAAATATAGGAGCTCTGTGTGATGGGACTAACACACTACAAGTCCTATGGGTGCTTCTGGGAAGAAAATATAGGAGCTCTGTGTGATGGGACTAACACACTACAAGTCCTATAGGTGCTTCTGGGAAGAAAATATAGGAACTCTGTGTGATGGGACTAACACACTACAAGTCCTATGGGTGCTTCTGGGAAGAAAATATAGGAGCTCTGTGTGATGGGACTAACACACTACAAGTCCTATGGGTGCTTCTGGGAAGAAAATATAGGAGCTCTGTGTGATGGGACTAACACACTACAAGTCCTATGGGTGCTTCTGGGAAGAAAATATAGGAGCTCTGTGTGATGGGACTAACACACTACAAGTCCTATGGGTGCTTGTGGGAAGAAAATATAGGAACTCTGTGTGATGGGACTAACACACTACAAGTCCTATGGGTGCTTCTGGGAAGAAAATATAGGAGCTCTGTGTGATGGGACTAACACACTACAAGTCCTATAGGTGCTTCTGGGAAGAAAATATAGGAGCTCTGTGTGATGTGACTAACACACTACAAGTCCTATGGGTGCTTCTGGGAAGAAAATATAGGAGCTCTGTGTGATGGGACTAACACACTACAAGTCCTATAGGTGCTTCTGGGAAGAAAATATAGGAACTCTGTGTGATGGGACTAACACACTACAAGTCCTATGGGTGCTTCTGGGAAGAAAATATAGGAGCTCTGTGTGATGGGACTAACACACTACAAGTCCTATGGGTGCTTCTGGGAAGAAAATATAGGAGCTCTGTGTGATGGGACTAACACACTACAAGTCCTATGGGTGCTTCTGGGAAGAAAATATAGGAGCTCTGTGTGATGGGACTAACACACTACAAGTCCTATGGGTGCTTCTGGGAAGAAAATATAGGAGCTCTGTGTGATGGACTAACACACTACAAGTCCTATGGGTGCTTCTGGGAAGAAAATATAGGAACTCTGTGTGATGGGACTAACACACTACAAGTCCTATGGGTGCTTCTGGGAAGAAAATATAGGAGCTCTGTGTGATGGGACTAACACACTACAAGTCCTATAGGTGCTTCTGGGAAGAAAATATAGGAGCTCTGTGTGATGGGACTAACACACTACAAGTCCTATAGGTGCTTCTGGGAAGAAAATATAGGAACTCTGTGTGATGGGACTAACACACTACAAGTCCCATAGGTGCTTCTGGGAAGAAAATATAGGAGCTCTGTGTGATGGGACTAACACACTACAAGTCCTATGGGTGCTTCTGGGAAGAAAATATAGGAGCTCTGTGTGATGGGACTAACACACTACAAGTCCTATGGGTGCTTCTGGGAAGAAAATATAGCTCTGTGTGATGGGACTAACACACTACAAGTCCTATGGGTGCTTGTGGGAAGAAAATATAGGAACTCTGTGTGATGGGACTAACACACTACAAGTCCTATGGGTGCTTCTGAGAAGAAAATATAGGAGCTCTGTGTGATGGGACTAACACACTACAAGTCCTATAGGTGCTTCTGGGAAGAAAATATAGCTCTGTGTGATGGGTCTAACACACTACAAGTCCTAAATGTGCTTCTGGGAAGAAAATATAGGAACTCTGTGTGATGGGACTAACACACTACAAGTCCTATGGGTGCTTCTGGGAAGAAAATATAGGAACTCTGTGTGATGGGACTAACACACTACAAGTCCTATGGGTGCTTCTGGGAAGAAAATATAGGAGCTCTGTGTGATGGGACTAACACACTACAAGTCCTATAGGTGCTTCTGGGAAGAAAATATAGGAGCTCTGTGTGATGGGACTAACACACTACAAGTCCTATGGGTGCTTCTGGGAAGAAAATATAGCTCTGTGTGATGGGACTAACACACTACAAGTCCTATGGGTGCTTCTGGGACGAAAATATAGGAGCTCTGTGTGATGGGACTAACACACTACAAGTCCTATGGGTGCTTCTGGGAAGAAAATATAGCTCTGTGTGATGGGACTAACACACTACAAGTCCTATGGGTGCTTCTGGGAAGAAAATATAGGACCTCTGTGTGATGGGACTAACACACTACAAGTCCTATGGGTGCTTCTGGGAAGAAAAGATAGGAGCTCTGTGTGATGGGACTAACACACTACAAGTCCTATAGGTGCTTGTGGGAAGAAAATATAGCTCTGTGTGATGGGACTAACACACTACAAGTCCTATAGGTGCTTGTGGGAAGAAAATATAGGAACTCTGTGTGATGGGACTAACACACTACAAGTCCTATGGGTGCTTCTGGGAAGAAAATATAGGAGCTCTGTGTGATGGGACTAACACACTACAAGTCCTATAGGTGCTTCTGGGAAGAAAAATATAGCTCTGTGTGATGGTCTAACACACTACAAGTCCTATGGGTGCTTGTGGGAAGAAAATATAGGAACTCTGTGTGATGGGACTAACACACTACAAGTCCTATGGGTGCTTCTGGGAAGAAAATATAGGAGCTCTGTGTGATGGGACTATCACACTACAAGTCCTATAGGTGCTTCTGGGAAGAAAATATAGGAGCTCTGTGTGATGGGACTAACACACTACAAGTCCTATGGGTGCTTCTGGGAAAATATAGCTCTGTGTGATGGGACTAACACACTACAAGTCCTATAGGTGCTTCTGGGAAGAAAATATAGGAGCTCTGTGTGATGGGACTAACACACTACAAGTCCTATGGGTGCTTCTGGGAAGAAAATATAGCTCTGTGTGATGGGACTAACACACTACAAGTCCTATGGGTGCTTGTGGGAAGAAAATATAGGAACTCTGTGTGATGGGACTAAACACACTACAAGTCCTATGGGTGCTTCTGGGAAGAAAATATAGGAGCTCTGTGTGATGGGACTAACACACTACAAGTCCTATAGGTGCTTCTGGGAAGAAAATATAGGAGCTCTGTGTGATGGGACTAACACACTACAAGTCCTATGGGTGCTTCTGGGAAGAATATAGCTCTGTGTGATGGGACTAACACACTACAAGTCCTATAGGTGCTTCTGGGAAGAAAATATAGGAGCTCTGTGTGATGGGACTAACACACTACAAGTCCTATGGGTGCTTCTGGGAAGAAAATATAGCTCTGTGTGATGGGACTAACACACTACAAGTCCTATGGGTGCTTCTGGGAAGAAAATATAGGAACTCTGTGTGATGGACTAACACACTACAAGTCCTATGGGTGCTTCTGGGAAGAAAATATAGGAGCTCTGTGTGATGGGACTAACACACTACAAGTCCTATAGGTGCTTCTGGGAAGAAAAATATAGCTCTGTGTGATGGGACTAACACACTACAAGTCCTATAGGTGCTTCTGGGAAGAAAATATAGGAACTCTGTGTGATGGGACTAACACACTACAAGTCCCATAGGTGCTTCTGGGAAGAAAATATAGGAGCTCTGTGTGATGGGACTAACACACTACAAGTCCTATAGGTGCTTCTGGGAAGAAAATATAGGAGCTCTGTGTGATGGGACTAACACACTACAAGTCCTATGGGTGCTTCTGGGAAGAAAATATAGCTCTGTGTGATGGGACTAACACACTACAAGTCCTATGGGTGCTTGTGGGAAGAAAATATAGGAACTCTGTGTGATGGGACTAACACACTACAAGTCCTATGGGTGCTTCTGGGAAGAAAATATAGGAGCTCTGTGTGATGGACTAACACACTACAAGTCCTATAGGTGCTTCTGGGAAGAAAATATAGGAGCTCTGTGTGATGGGACTAACACACTACAAGTCCTATGGGTGCTTCTGGGAAGAAAATATAGCTCTGTGTGATGGGACTAACACACTACAAGTCCTATAGGTGCTTCTGGGAAGAAAATATAGGAGCTCTGTGTGATGGGACTAACACACTACAAGTCCTATGGGTGCTTCTGGGAAGAAAATATAGCTCTGTGTGATGGGACTAACACACTACAAGTCCTATGGGTGCTTCTGGGAAGAAAATATAGGAACTCTGTGTGATGGGACTAACACACTACAAGTCCTATGGGTGCTTCTGGGAAGAAAATATAGGAGCTCTGTGTGATGGGACTAACACACTACAAGTCCTATAGGTGCTTCTGGGAAGAAAATATAGCTCTGTGTGATGGGACTAACACACTACAAGTCCTATGGGTGCTTCTGGGAAGAAAATATAGGAACTCTGTGTGATGGGACTAACACACTACAACTCCTATAGGTGCTTCTGGGAAGAAAATATAGGAGCTCTGTGTGATGGGACTAACACACTACAAGTCCTATGGGTGCTTCTGGGAAGAAAATATAGGAGCTCTGTGTGATGGGACTAACACACTACAAGTCCTATGGGTGCTTCTGGGAAGAAAATATAGCTCTGTGTGATGGGACTAACACACTACAAGTCCTATGGGTGCTTCTGGGAAGAAAATATAGGAGCTCTGTGTGATGGGACTAACACACTACAAGTCCTATGGGTGCTTTTGGGAAGAAAATATAGGAGCTCTGTGTGATGGGACTAACACACTACAAGTCCTATAGGTGCTTCTGGGAAGAAAATATAGGAGCTCTGTGTGATGGGACTAACACACTACAAGTCCTATGGGTGCTTCTGGGAAGAAAATATAGCTCTGTGTGATGGGACTAACACACTACAAGTCCTATAGGTGCTTCTGGGAAGAAAATATAGGAACTCTGTGTGATGGGACTAACACACTACAAGTCCTATGGGTGCTTCTGGGAAGAAAATATAGGAGCTCTGTGTGATGGGACTAACACACTACAAGTCCTATAGGTGCTTCTGGGAAGAAAATATAGGAGCTCTGTGTGATGGGACTAACACACTACAAGTCCTATGGGTGCTTCTGGGAAGAAAATAGGAGCTCTGTGTGATGGGACTAACACACTACAAGTCCTATGGGTGCTTGTGGGAAGAAAATATAGGAACTCTGTGTGATGGGACTAACACACTACAAGTCCTATGGGTGCTTCTGGGAAGAAAATATAGGAGCTCTGTGTGATGGGACTAACACACTACAAGTCCTATAGGTGCTTCTGGGAAGAAAATATAGGAGCTCTGTGTGATGTGACTAACACACTACAAGTCCTATGGGTGCTTCTGGGAAGAAAATATAGCTCTGTGTGATGGGACTAACACACTACAAGTCCTATAGGTGCTTCTGGGAAGAAAATATAGGAACTCTGTGTGATGGGACTAACACACTACAAGTCCTATGGGTGCTTCTGGGAAGAAAATATAGGAGCTCTGTGTGATGGGACTAACACACTACAAGTCCTATAGGTGCTTCTGGGAAGAAAATATAGGAGCTCTGTGTGATGGGACTAACACACTACAAGTCCTATGGGTGCTTCTGGGAAGAAAATATAGCTCTGTGTGATGGGACTAACACACTACAAGTCCTATGGGTGCTTCTGGGAAGAAAATATAGGAGCTCTGTGTGATGGGACTAACACACTACAAGTCCTATGGGTGCTTTTGGGAAGAAAATATAGGAGCTCTGTGTGATGGGACTAACACACTACAAGTCCTATAGGTGCTTCTGGGAAGAAAATATAGGAGCTCTGTGTGATGGGACTAACACACTACAAGTCCTATGGGTGCTTCTGGGAAGAAAATATAGCTCTGTGTGATGGGACTAACACACTACAAGTCCTATAGGTGCTTCTGGGAAGAAAATATAGGAACTCTGTGTGATGGGACTAACACACTACAAGTCCTATGGGTGCTTCTGGGACGAAAATATAGGAGCTCTGTGTGATGGGACTAACACACTACAAGTCCTATAGGTGCTTCTGGGAAGAAAATATAGGAGCTCTGTGTGATGGGACTAACACACTACAAGTCCTATGGGTGCTTCTGGGAAGAAAATATAGGAGCTCTGTGTGATGGGACTAACACACTACAAGTCCTATAGGTGCTTCTGGGAAGAAAATAAAGGAACTCTGTGTGATGGGACTAAGACACTACAAGTCCTATGGGTGCTTCTGGGAAGAAAATATAGGAGCTCTGTGTGATGGGACTAACACACTACAAGTCCTATAGGTGCTTCTGGGAAGAAAAATATAGGAGCTCTGTGTGATGGGACTAACACACTACAAGTCCTATAGCTGCTTCTGGGAAGAAAAATATAGCTCTGTGTGATGGGACTAACACACTACAAGTCCTATAGCTGCTTCTGGGAAGAAAATATAGGAGCTCTGTGTGATGGGACTAACACACTACAAGTCCTATGGGTGCTTCTGGGAAGAAAATATAGCTCTGTGTGATGCCACTAACACAGTACAAGTCCTATGGGTGCTTCTGGGAAGAAAATATAGCTCTGTGTGATGGGACTAACACACTACAAGTCCTATGGGTGCTTCTGCAAAGAAAATATAGGAACTCTGTGTGATGGGACTAACACACTACAAGTCCTATGGGTGCTTCTGGGAAGAAAATATAGGAGCTCTGTTTTCTGCCACTAACACACTACAAGTCCTGTGGGTGCTTTTGGGGTGCAGTGCTGTACTAACAGCACTGCGGTTGGTACTACTGAAATACTGTACTAACAGTAAGACACGCACCAGACTAATCCCCAGCAGCAGCTAAAAACACACTAACCAGCAGCAGCAATGGACGATCAATGACAGGTAGCAATGGTTTAGCAAATAAATAGCCAATGGTTTAGCAAAGTAGAGCAAATCTTTCTATAGGAATCTAGCAAAGAGTGACACAGAATCAGCCTGATCTCTCCTAAAGCCGGAACTCATGTGACCGGCGCCGACGGCGTGGCGGCCTTTTAAATGAGGGGGCGTGTACTAAAGCCCCTGAGCTGTAATTGGCTACAGGCGTCCTGTCTGTAGCCAATTATGGCTCTCCGAGTTTCCGGCGCTGTGATTGGCCAAGCATGTGGGGTCACAGTGCATGCTTGGCCAATCATCAGCCAGCAATGCACTGCGCCGGCCGCGCCGGCCGCAATGCATTGCGGGGCCGCTCGCATCACACGAATGTGATGCGAGCGGCCAAAATAGTTCTGGGCTCGCCGAGCGAGCGAACACCCGGTGCTCGATGCGAACATGGGTTCGCATCGAGCACCGGGCCCATCCCTACTCCTCATGGAGACTCCCAGTAAATAAAAATACTGGAAGGTGAGCAGGGGGGGGGGGGGGACACGTCCCGGGTCTCACTTAAAGTCACGCATTGATTCCTTCTTAAAAGAGGTGGGTCTTGAGTTTTTTCCTGAAGGCCCGATGGTTTACTTCCAAGCGGATGTTCATGGGTCGAGCGTTCCATAGCCGTGGTACTTGGACTGCAAATCTTCGTTCTCCCCTTGATTTGTACCTGGACTTGGGGACGAGGAGGAGGTTTTGGTTGGTTCATCGGAGGTTGCGATTGGGAGTGTAGTGTTTTATTTTTTCGCATAAGTATTGAGGAGCTTCTCCTTGTGTGCATTTGTGGGTCAGGCAGAGGGTCTTGAATACGATCCAATCCTTTACGGTTAGCCAGTGTAGGGTCCTCAGGGAGGGGAGATGGATTCCCAGGTTTTTTTTTCCCGTGACTAGTCTTGCTTCCATGCTTTGGACGACTTGTAGGCGTGCAATCTGGAATTTAGGTAGTCTTAGTTGCAATCTCGGAACACCCAATAAGAGGATAGTATGCGACCGATCTAAACTATGTGGCATGTTCTCCAATGCCAGGACCCTGGCGGGCAAGATGGGTGAACTAGAGATACTGTTTTTATGAGGAGGATTTGGATTTTGTGGGAAATTCAGAGACCTGGTTCAACAGCTCTCATGATTGGCTGGCAACCATTCAAGGGTATACCCTTTATCGCAGGGATAGAGAGGGTAAAAAAGGGGTAGGGGCATGCCTGTATATCAAGAATAATGTACAAGTGAATGTGAGAGATAACATCACTAAGGGAGCTAGGAAGAAGGTGGAATTCTTATGGGTAGAGCTCCAAAGGGATGAAGCTAAGGGGAATATAATACTGGGAGTATGCTATAGCCCCCCTAACCTGAGGGAGGAGGGGGAGACAGATCTATCACAATTTGGATTAGCAGCAAGGATGGGAAGAGTTATCATAATGGGGGATTTTAATTATCCAGACATAGACTGGGCGGCGGGAACTACGCATTCGTCTAAGGCACGCCAGTTTCTAAATGTCTTGCAGGACAATTTCATGGTTCAGATGGTAGACGCACCAACTAGAAATAAAACGTTGGTGGATCTACTGATTACCAACAATACAGACCTGATCATGGATGTGGAAATACGGGGCAATTTAGGAAACAGCGATCACAGGTCAATTGGCTTCAGTATAAATCACACAAATAGGAAACATAAGGGGAATACAAAGACACTGAATTTCAAAAGAGCCAACTTCCGTAAAACTACAAACCTTGCTAGAAGGCATGAATTGGGATAAAATCTTTGGAATGAAGAACATGGAGGAGAGATGTATAAAACAAAACTTAATAGCCTGCGCCAAATGGAATGATATTAAACAAACATAAATTGTGAAAATCGCATTACAATCACTATGCGATAAAATAATCACATGATACAAACTACTGCTGCTGCTGCCTGAAAAGGTTAAATGAACCTTGAAGACTGGAATATAGGCAATTGAAGGCTGCGCTAGCAAATGTGACTCACCACTGTGAGTATAGGTAAACCATTAACAAAAAACAAGATTAGAGACTAAATTAGCAAATGTGACTCACCACTGTGAGTGTATGTGAAACAAATAGAAACATATATATTGATATAACAATTAAATTGTGCAACAATGGCTACAAAAATAGAATAGTGTCAAAGGTGACTTATTGTATTAATCA
Source organism: Lithobates sylvaticus (assembly GCA_028564925.1). Classification (NCBI taxonomy): domain Eukaryota; kingdom Metazoa; phylum Chordata; class Amphibia; order Anura; family Ranidae; genus Lithobates; species Lithobates sylvaticus. The sequence continues at coordinate 328,567,522 of CM053028.1, read as the reverse complement.
AAAAATTAAATCATGGGTGATGGACAGAACTAATTAGACTATTAAAATGATTGAAGTCATAAATTGCAGGTGGTCATTCGGACGATGGTCCCCTTTTGAAACCCCACTCACCAAAACGAAATGACCCACGGCTTTGCAGTCCTAGGGTCTTAAAAAGTATTTTCAGGACGGTGAAGTGGATGATGTAAAAGATCCTATTGAAACTCGGGGTGGATCAGCAGGGACTCCAGATAAATATCAAAGCCGTGGAAAGGAAAGAAATAAAACAACATGTGTAGTATCGCCGAGATAGACCTGTGGCACACTGTACAATAGTAACTCACTATTGAGCAGACAGGGATCAGCGAGTTCCGGGTGCGCGCTTGGCGTGCGCTCCAAAACAGAACAGGAAGCAGCGTCACTGGCTTACTGACCGGAAATTGCGTCGACGCGTTTCGCCCCTCCTCCAGGGCGTCATCAAGGACATCACTTCCGGACAGAATTAGAGAGCTTAAATACCCTGGGCGGCTGACGCCTCCCAGTTAAACAGCCAATCAGAGATGGACTGAATTAAACTTTGCTTCCGGATTACATCATTTCCTCTAGTCAGTTGCTCATTGAAAACTTTATTAGCAAATGAACAACATGACGGAACATGATAAGCAAAATACAAAGTATAACAGAATAAAATATTTTTGTATATAAACAGTAATTTCAGATACCATTAATAAAAGACAATTGATAAGGAAATGGTAAATAAAGACCAATAAAAATAATAAACTTAAAATAAAATGTGAATAAGTGTGGTAGAAATAAAAATAAAAATAAAAATAAAAATAAAAATAAAATAGATATAAATGAAAATAAAATAAAATGAAATAAAAAAAAAAATAAAATAAAAAATAAAAATGAATTTATGAGAAAATGAAAATAAAAATAAAAATAAATATAAAAAAATAAAATTAAAAGAAAAATAAAATAAAAATAAAAATAAAATAAAAAGTAAAATAAAAATTCAAAAATTTAAAATTAAAAATAAAAATGAAAATAAAATAAAAATGTGGAAAAATGTGTGTGAAAATGAGATCTAAATTAATATAAAAATTGATAGTTTACCAATTAGACAAAAAACAATTCAAATCTAGATCAATATTGAGGCCATGCGGATGGAGAGTACCTAATCTATGGATCCATTGGGTTTCATTCCTGGATATCGCCTGTTTAAGATTAGAGCCCCTCCAATGGGGTTCTACCCTATCTATACCACAAAACCTCAGACCTCTAGGGTCACGGTTGTGGAAAAGTCTGAAATGGTTGGATAGACTATGTTGTTTGAAACCCTTTTTAATTCTATTTACGTGTTCCCTCAATCTGATGCCTAATTTACGAGTGGTCCTACCCACGTACTGAAGGCCACACGGACAAGCCAGAAGGTAAGTAACATGGGTGGTCGCACAAGTGATACATAAGTTTTGCCTTGGGTCTGAGATGTAAATTGTGTGGTTTTTCTTATCCTATGTTTCGAGGTACGGCAAACCACGCATCTACCACAGCTGAAAAAGCCAGTTTGATCTAAAAAAGTATGTTGCTTCTTAGGGGGATTGACGACATTATGTGCTAGCTGAAGTCGTAACGTGGGTGGTTTGGTGTAGATGAATTGGGGCACCTGAGGGAGAATTTTTACAAGTTCCCGATCTTTGAGTAATAGTGGCCAATGGTTCTTCACAATTTTCTCAAACTGTTTGTACTGTCTGGTGAAACCAGTCATGAAGGCAGTACCATATTCTTTCTTAGAGGTCTTAGTGCCACTCAAAAGGGACTCTGCTTATATTTCGAATGTTATCTCTAATATTAAGCAATTCGTCGTGGTTATAACCTTTCTCTTTGAACCTATTGCAGATGATGTCACTTTGGATTTCATAATCCTCAATGTTTTTGCAGTTTCTGCGTATTCTTAATAATTGGCTTTTAGGTACGCCTCTTAGCCATCTAGGGTGGTGACAACTGCTTAGGGGTATATACCCATTTCGGTCGACTTCCTTAAAGAAAGTCTGGGTAGAAAGTCTTCCGTGGTCTTTGAAGATAACTAGATCTAAAAAATTGACCGATTCCAGATCAGAAACTTCCGTGAAAGAAATTCCGTATGGATTGGCACCTATCTTTTGTAAAAAATTAAGAAAACTGTCTTTGGATCCTGCCCATATGATAAAAATATGTTGTCAATATAATTTAAAAATGATAAAATTATACATTTTAAAAATGTCGTCTATATAATTAACAAAAAAGAAAATAGATATTTGATACCTGATGCACCAAGGGTGCCTGTCATCTATCAATTACCAAAGATACATAAGGATCCCAATAAACCGCCTGGGAGACCCATAGTAAGTGGGGTGGATTCTTTATTCGCAAGACTAGGTGAATACCTAGATCACTTTTTGCAGCCATTGGTGCAGAAATGCCCAGCATATCTTAAGGACAGCAGAGACCTTATTGGCCTCATTGATCCCTTACAAATTGCCGATGATCACATCCTAGCCAGCATAGATGTAAATTCACTTTACACTAATATCAAGAAGAATCACGCATTGGAAGCAGTCAAGTGGGCCCTAGATGATACTATAATCAAGTCCAAACAGAAGGACTTTATTCTAGAATCTTTTGAACTGGCTATGAGTCATAATTTTTTCTGGCACGAACGAAAATATTATAGACAAAAGAAAGGAGTGGCCATGGGTGCCAAATACGCCCCCTCAGTTGCCAATCTCTTTATGAGTTGGTGGGAATCACAGGCCATTTATGGCCAAGATATTCCTCATATTCCTGAGGTTTTATAAGCGTTATATTGACGACATTTTTATCATATGGGCAGGATCCAAAGACAGTTTTCTTAATTTTTTACAAAAGATAGGTGCCAATCCATACGGAATTTCTTTCACGGAAGTTTCTGATCTGGAATCGGTCAATTTTTTAGATCTAGTTATCTTCAAAGACCACGGAAGACTTTCTACCCGGACTTTCTTTAAGGAAGTCGACCGAAATGGGTATATACCCCTAAGCAGTTGTCACCACCCTAGATGGCTAAGAGGTGTACCTAAAAGCCAATTATTAAGAATAGGCAGAAACTGCAAAAACATTGAGGATTATGAAATCCAAAGTGACCTTATCTGCAATAGGTTCAAAGAGAAAGGTTATAACCACGACGAATTGCTTAATATTAGAGATAACATTCGAAATATAAGCAGAGAGTCCCTTTTGAGTGGCACTAAGACCTCTAAGAAAGAATATGGTACTGCCTTCATGACTGGTTTCACCAGACAGTACAAACAGTTTGAGAAAATTGTGAAGAACCATTGGCCACTATTACTCAAAGATCGGGAACTTGTAAAAATTCTCCCTCAGGTGCCCCAATTCATCTACACCAAACCACCCACGTTACGACTTCAGCTAGCACATAATGTCGTCAATCCCCCTAAGAAGCAACATACTTTTTTAGATCAAACTGGCTTTTTCAGCTGTGGTAGATGCGTGGTTTGCCGTACCTCGAAACATAGGATAAGAAAAAACACACAATTTACATCTCAGACCCAAGGCAAAACTTACGAAATCAAAAAATATATCACTTGTGCGACCACCCATGTTACTTACCTTCTGGCTTGTCCGTGTGGCCTTCAGTACGTGGGTAGGACCACTCGTAAATTAGGCATCAGATTGAGGGAACATGTAAATAGAATCAAAAAGGGTTTCAAACAACATAGTCTATCCAACCATTTCAGACTTTTCCACAATCGTGACCCTAGAGGTCTGAGGTTTTGTGGTATAGATAGGGTAGAACCCCATTGGAGGGGCTCTAATCTTAAACAGGCGATATCCAGGAATGAAACCCAATGGATCCATAGATTAGGTACTCTCCATCCGTATGGCCTCAATGTTGATCTAGATTTGAATTGTTTTTTGTCTAATTGTAAACTATCAATTTTTATATTAATTTAGATCTCATTTTCACGCACATTTTTCCACATTTTTATTTTATTTTCATTTTTATTTTTATTTATATTTTTTCATTTTTAATTTTTTAATTTTTATTTCATTTTATTTTTTTTTTTTATTTTATTTTATTTTTATATTTTATTTTATTTTTTATTTTATTTTTATTTTTATTTTTTCATATTTTATTTTTATTTTCATTTTCTTTTCATAAATTCATTTTTATTTTTTATTTTATTTCTTTTTATTTCATTTTATTTTATTTTCATTTATATCTATTTTAATTTTATTTTTATTTTTATTTTTATTTCTACCACACTTATTCACATTTTATTTTAAGTTTATTATTTTTATTGGTCTTTATTTACCATTTCCTTATCAATTGTCTTTTATTAATGGTATCTGAAATTACTGTTTATATACAAAAATATTTTATTCTGTTATACTTTGTATTTTGCTTATCATGTTCCGTCATGTTGTTCATTTGCTAATAAAGTTTTCAATGAGCAACTGACTAGAGGAAATGATGTAATCCGGAAGCAAAGTTTAATTCAGTCCATCTCTGATTGGCTGTTTAACTGGGAGGCGTCAGCCGCCCAGGGTATTTAAGCTCTCTAATTCTGTCCGGAAGTGATGTCCTTGATGACGCCCTGGAGGAGGGGCGAAACGCGTCGACGCAATTTCCGGTCAGTAAGCCAGTGACGCTGCTTCCTGTTCTGTTTTGGAGCGCACGCCAAGCGCGCACCCGGAACTCGCTGATCCCTGTCTGCTCAATAGTGAGTTACTATTGTACAGTGTTCCACAGGTCTATCTCGGCGATACTACACATGTTGTTTTATTTCTTTCCTTTCCACGGCTTTGATATTTATCTGGAGTCCCTGCTGATCCACCCCGAGTTTCAATAGGATCTTTTACATCATCCACTTCACCGTCCTGAAAATACTTTTTAAGACCCTAGGACTGCAAAGCCGTGGGTCATTTCGTTTTGGTGAGTGGGGTTTCAAAAGGGGACCATCGTCCGAATGACCACCTGCAATTTATGACTTCAATCATTTTAATAGTCTAATTAGTTCTGTCCATCACCCATGATTTAATTTTTTGATTAATACAATAAGTCACCTTTGACACTATTCTATTTTTGTAGCCATTGTTGCACAATTTAATTGTTATATCAATATATATGTTTCTATTTGTTTCACATACACTCACAGTGGTGAGTCACATTTGCTAATTTAGTCTCTAATCTTGTTTTTTGTGTATGGTTTACCTATACTCACAGTGGTGAGTCACATTTGCTAGCGCAGCCTTCAATTGCCTATATCCCATGGAGGAGAGATGGGTTTGCTTTTAAGAGCATATTAAATAAGGGCATTAGCCAATGCATCCCATTTGGTAATACATTTAAAAGAGCAAACAAAAGTCCTGGATGGCTTAACTGCAATGTAAAAATTCATATAAAAGCAAAGGCGAAGGCCTTCAAAAAATACAAGGTTTAGAGATCATCATCAGCATTCAGACTTTATAAAGAATGCAACAAGAAATGTAAGGGTGCAGTTAGGACGGCCAAGATAGAACACGAAAGAGACATTGTGACACAGAATATTGGTCTCTGGAGGAGAGCAAAAAAAAAATCCCAAGAATTTTTTTAAGTATGTAAACAGTAAAAAAGGGAGGACAGACCATATTGACCCCATAAAGAATGAGGAAGGACATCTGGTTACAAAGGATAGGGAGATGTCGAAGGTACTGAATTTATTCTTCTCCTCAGTTCTATTCTTCTCCTCAGTCTTCATGAGGGAATTGGGGGGCTTCAATAACCAAAACTGCAGGGTTTATCCTCATGACACATCACAGGAAGCACCTCCATAGTTAACAGAGGACAGAATTAAAATTAGATGTAGGAAACTTAACATTAATAAATCACCAGAACCAGATGGCTTGCACCTAAGGGTATTTAAGGAACTCAGTCAAGTAATTGCCAGACCATTGTTCCTAATTTTTACTGACAGTCTACTGATTGGAATGGTACCAGCTGAAGGGCCCAAAATACATCCCTGGGAAATACAGACCAGTTAGGCTAACATCAATAGTATGCAAGCTCTTGGGGGGATGAGAAGGGACTATAAACAAGATTTTAATAATGAGAATGTTATCCTTAGCAGTAATCAGCATGGATTCATGAAGAATCATTCTTGCCAAACCAATCTATTAACCTTCTATGAGGAGGTGAGTTGCCATCTAGATAAAGGAAGGCCCTCAGACATGGTGTATCAGGATTTTGCAAAAGCATTTGACATTGTTCCTCATAAACATTTACTGTACAAAATAAGGTCCGTTGTCTTGGACCATAGGGTGAGTACATGAATTGAAAACTGGCTACAAGGGCGAGTTCAGAGGGTGGTGATTAATAGGGAGTACTCAGAAGGGTCAGGGGTGGGTAGTGGGGTCCCCCAGGGTTCTGTGCTTGGACCAATCCTATTTAATTTGTTCATAAACGACCTGGCGGATGGGGTAAACAGTTCAATCTCTGTATTTGCGTACAATACTAAGCTATACAGGGCAATAACTTCTCAGAAAGATGTGGAAACCTTGCAAAAAGATCTAAACAAATGAATGGGGTGGGCAACTACATGGCATATGAGGTTTAATGTAGAAAAATTAAAATAATGCATTTGGGTGGTAAAAATATGAATGCAATCTATTCACTGGGGGGAGAACATCTGGGGAAATCTAGGATGGAAAAGGACCTGGGGGTCCTAGTAGATGATAGGCTCAGCAATGGCATCCAAGCTGCTACTAACAAAGCAAACAGAATATTGGCATGCATTAAAAAGGGGATCAACTCCAGAGATAAAATGATAATTCTCCCGCTCTACAAGACTCTGGTCTGGCCGCACCTAGAGTATGCTGTCCAGTTCTGGGCACCAGTCCTCAGAAAGGCTGTACTGGAAATGGAGCGAGTACAAAGAAGGGCAACAGAGCTAATAAAGGGTCTGGAGGATGTTAGTTATGAGGAAAGGTTGTGAGCACTGAGCTTGTTCACTCTGGAGAAGAGACGCTTGAGAGGGGATATGATTTCAATTTACAGATACAGTACTGGTGACCCCACAATAGGGATTAAACCTTTTTTGCGGAAGGGAGTTTAACAATACACATGGCCACTCATTAAAATTAGAAGAAAAGAGGTTTAACCTTAAACTACGTATAGGGGTTCTTTACTGTAAGAGCGGCAAGGATGTGGAATTCTCTTCCACAGGCAGTGGTATCAGCGGCGAGCATCGATAGTTTCAAAAAACTGTTAGATAAGCACCTAAACGACCACAACATGCAGGGATATACAATGTAATACTGACATATAATCACACACATATGTTAGACTGGGTGTCTTTTTTCAACTTCACCTACTATGTAACTATGTAACTCAGCACAGTAAGAGTACATGAAAGATGATCTGAAATGCATTACAAATTGCAGCTGCGGTAGGATTGTTATTAACATTTTACTTACAATAAATATGATAGTGGATGGGATTTAAATCCTAACTAAGCTCCTAGGAGATTGAAAGGTTAGCCTAGTTATTGTACTTACTACAAATAAAGCCAAAAGACTCAAACTCGGATAGTTTCTCTCTTTTTTATATACCTAATATATTTACATATATATGTTACATCGTTAGTCTGGTTGAAAAAAGACAAGTCCATCTAGTTCAACCAATAATAGGGAAAAAAATGTTTTTAAAAAAAATATACAATCCTATATATACCATACCATACCCACAGTTGACACAGAGGAAGGCTGAAAACCCCAGCAAAGCATAAATCGTCAAACCTTAACCACTTCACAACCGGCCCATAGCCGGAAAAAAACGGCTACAGGGCGGTTGCTTAACTCTGGGAGGGCGTCATATGAAGCCCTCACAGAATTCCCCTCTTGCGCGCCCCCTGGGGCGCGCACCCGAGAACATTCGTGATCGCCGGGTCCAGAGGACCCGACGGATCACGGATCACGGTAAACGGCCGCTCATCGCGGCCGTTTACCACGTGATCGCTCCGTCAAATGACGGAGCGATCACATGTAAGCAAACCGGCGTCATTTGATGACGCCGGTTGTTCTCCCCTCCTCTCTCTGTACAGATCGGTACAGTGTGAGAGGAGAGGGGGAGGGATCGGTGGCAGCAGTGCTGTGGGCGGGATCTGTAGTGCCCACAGCCTGCCCTGCAGTCACCACCGATCCATCCATCCATGCTCAGCCATCCCTCCATACCCTGCAATACACAGCAATAGCCTGCAGTGTATTGCAGGGTATGGAGGGATGGCTGAGCATGGATGGATGGATTCCCAGCAGTACTCTGCCATACCCTGCCATACCCTGCCATACCCTGCCATACCCTGCGATTCCCAGCAATACTCTGCCATACCCTGCCATACCCAGCAATACCCTGCAATACTCTGCCATACCCTGCGATACCCTGCCATACCCTGCGATTCTCTGCAATACCCAGCGATACTCTGCCATACTCTGCCATACCCTGCAATACTCTGCCATACCCTGCAATACTCTGCCATACCCTGCGATTCTCTGCAATACCCTGCGATACTCTGCCATACCCTGCGATACTCTGCATACCCTGCCATACCCTGCCATACTCTGCCATACCCTGCCATACTCTGCCATACTCTGCCATACCCTGCCATACTCTGCCATACCCTGCAATACTCTGCCATACCCTGCAATACTCTGCCATACCCAGCAATACCCTGCCATACCCAGCAATACCCTGCCATACCCAGCAATACCCTGCGATTCTCTGCCATACCCTGCGATACTCTGCCATACCCTGCGATACTCTGCCATACCCTGCGATACTCTGCCATACCCTGCGATACTCTGCCATACCCTGCGATTCTCTGCCATACCCTGCAATACTCTGCCATACCCAGCGATACTCTGCCATACCCTGCCATACCATGCGATACCCTGCAATACCCTGCCATACCCTGCCATACACTGCCATACCCTGCGATTCTCTGCCATACCCTGCCATACTCTGCCATACCTGCCATACTCTGCCATACTCTGCCATACCCTGCCATACTCTGCCATACCCTGCCATACTCTGCCATACCTGCGATACCCTGCCATACCCTGCCATTCTCTGCCATACCCTGCCATACTCTGCCATACCCTGCCATACTCTGCCATACCCTGCCATACCCTGCCATACCCTGCCATTCTCTGCCATACCCTGCCATTCTCTGCCATACCCTGCGATACTCTGCCATACCCAGCGATACTCTGCCATACCCAGCGATACTCTGCCATACCCTGCCATACCCTGCCATACCCTGCCATACCCTGCCATACTCTGCCATACTCTGCCATACTCTGCTATACCATGCTATACCCTGCGATATTCTGCGATACTCTGCGATACCATGCGATACCATGCAATGCTCGCTACGATCAAAGCCAGGATCGTTTTTTTATTTTATTTCAGGCTTTCCAGTGCCCACAGCCTGCCCTGCAGTCACCACCGATCCATCCATCCATGCTCAGCCATCCCTCCATACCCTGCAATACACTGCAATAGCCTGCAGTGTATTGCAGGGTATGGAGGGATGGCTGAGCATGGATGGATGGATTCCCAGCAGTACCCTGCCATACCCTGCCATACCCTGCCATACCTGCCATACCCTGCCATACCCTGCCATACCCTGCGATACTCTGCCATACCCTGCGATACCCTGCCATACCCTGCCATACCCTGCATACCCTGCCATACCCTGCGATACCCTGCCATACCATGCCATACCCTGCCATACCCTGCCATACTCTGCCATACCCTGCCATACCCTGCCATACCCTGCCATACCCTGCATACTCTGCCATACCCTGCGATACCGTGCTATACCCTGCGATATTCTGCGATACCCTGCGTTACCCTGCGATACCCTGCGATACCATGCAATGCTCGCTACGATCAAAGCCAGGATTGTTTTTTTATTTTATTTCAGGCTTTCCAGCCTAGAGGTGAGATGTGGGGTCTTATTGACCCCATATCTCACTGTAAAGAGGACCTGTAATGCCATATTCCTATTACAAGGGATGTTTACATTCCTTGTAATAGGAATAAAAGTGATCAAAAAAATTTTTGGGGGGAAAAAAAAGTGTCAAACTAAAATAAATAAAGTAAAATGAACAAAAAAAAAAAAAAAAAAAATTAAAGCGCCCCTGTCCCTGTGGGCTCGCATGCAGAAGCGAACGCATACGTAAGTCCCGCCCACATATGAAAACGGTGTTCAAACCACACATGTGAGGTATCGCTGCGAACGTTGGAGCGAGAACAATAATTTTGGCCCTAGACCTCCTCTGTAACTCAAAACATGTAACCAGTAAAAAATTTTAAAGCGCCGCCTATGGGGATTTTTAAGTAGCGAAGTTTGGCGCCATTCCACGAGCGTGTGCAATTTTGAAGGGTGACACGTTGGGTATCTATTTACTCGGCGTAACTTCATCTTTCACATTATGCAAAAACATTGGGCTAAATTTACAGTTTTGTTTTTTGTAAAGCACAAAACTTTTTTTTCCCCCAAAAAAACGCGTTCGAAAAATTGCTGCGCAAGTACCGTGCTAGATAAAAAGTTGCAAGGACCGCCATTGTATTCTCTAGGGTCTTTGCTAAAAAAACATATATAATGTTTTGGGGTTCTATGTAATGTTCTAGCAAATAAATGATGATTTTTACATGTAGGAGAGAAATGTCAGAATTGTCCTGGGTGCTCCAGAACGCCTTATGGCGCTCCCTGCATGTTGGGCCTCTGTATGTGGCTACGTTGTGTAAAAGTCTCACACATGTGGTATCACCATACTCAGGAGTAATAGCAGAATGTGTTTTGGGGTGTAATTTGTGGTATGCATATGCTGTGTGTGAGAAATAACCTGCTAATATGACAATTTTGTGAAAAAAAAAAAAAGAAAAAAATCTTGATTTTGCAAAGAATTGTGGGACAAAAAGACAACTTCAAAAAAATCACCATGCCTCTTTCTAAATACCTTGGAATGTCTTCTTTCCAAAAAGGGGTCATTTGGGGGGTATTTGTACTTTTATGGCATGTTAGGGTCTCAAGAAATGAGATAGGCCGTCAGTACTTCAGGTGTGATCAATTTTCAGATATTGGCACCATAGCTTGTGGACTCTATAACTTTCACAAAGACCAAATAATATACCCCAATTTGTACTTATTTTTACCAAAGATATGTAGCAGTATAAATTTTGGCCAAAATTTATCAAGAAAAATTACAAATTTGCTAAATTTTATAACAGAAACGAAGAAAAATTCATTTTTTTTACAGAATTTTCAGTCTTTTTTCTTTTATAGCGCAAAAAAAAAAAAAACCCAACGGTGATTAAATACCACCAAAAGAAAGCTCTATTTGTGTGAAAAAAAGGACAAAAATTTCATATGGGTACAGTGTTGTATGACTGAGTAATTGTCATTCAAAATGTGAGAGCACCGAAAGCTGAAAATTGGTCTGGTTATTAAATGGAGTGAGGGAATCACTGCGCTAACTCAAAAAGTGAAAATGATGAAATCAATCCAAAAAATAATACTATAGTGTACTGTGTACAGTGAATATCCTGAAAATATATGTGAAAGCAGCCAACACTCTAACAAACAAAGTCAAACAAGCAAATAACCACAATGTGTAGCGCTAACAAAAAATAGAGCCAATGGACTGATAAAGTGAAAGAAAGTCCGGTGCAATATAATATAGTGAAACAATGATAAAGTCCTTTGTTAAAGAAAATTAATCATATGGCATGGATCATCCTTGCACAGGAGATGTATGTGGAGAAACTCTGCAAACACAGATGCTAATGTGAAGAGACGAGTATATAAACCCTCCAATGGTTATGGAATGCATACGCTTACCAGCGATGTTGGACCCACCTACCATACGGCAGTGGGTCAGTAAGGCTTATGGTAACTCCTGTAGGTGGCGCCCAAGGGATGAAAGCTGGATTCTGGCAGCACTCCTCCAGGTCTGGGATGGACTCTCGGCTGGATATTCCGGAATCCTCCAAAACGACACACGTGTGGGGCACGACACCAGGAACAAACCAGGAAGCAGAATACGAAAAAAGGAACTCCAATAGTGTGATTCCACCACTAATTTATTGGGTATGGGGTATAAATAATGGTACAAACAGGGGAATTCACCCAAGCAGTACAGAGCATATACTGATAAAATCAAAAATAAAACAGAGTAAAAGCAGTATAAGGGTCTCAAAATCAGCAAAGCCCGACGCGTTTCGACCAATAGGTCTTCTACTGGGGCATCATTTGATGGCTCATACTGCTACTGGCTTTATACTGTGTTTTGGCGCCAAAATTTCACAAACAGGAAGTGATCACAAACAGGAAGTGGTCACAAACAGGAAGTGGTCACAAACAGGAAGTGGTCACAAACAGGAAGTGGTCACAAGGCTTACTAACCAAGCCTCTATGTGGTGAACCACTTCACAAACAGGAAGTGGTCACAAACAGGAAGTGGTCACAAACAGGAAGTGGTCATAAGGCCTACTAACCAAGCCTCTCTGTGGTGAACCACTTCCGGGTTGGTGTAAACAATAACAAAACATGAATAGCGTTCATAATTGGAAAATATCCCTAATCCAACATAACTATACTGAAACTATATACTGTGTCAAATGGTATGACACTAATGGCGGGTTGTAAGCCGTCCATTGGATAAGGAAAGGGGTGAACGGCCTTGCGCTCCACACCTCCTATCCAAACGGAGGGTGTAAGCGCATTAACGATCTCCGTCGCTCCGTAGTAGCCAGAGTGTAAAGACACCACCTACGCCAATTGGTGTATGGCGGAACGTCATCCCCAACCGGAGTGGAACGTCACTTCCGCCCGGAACGTGACGTCACTTCCGCCTCCATGCGCTCCAAGCCTCGCACCCCGCACACCTCAGCGGGCTGGAGCGCATTCACACCGCCGGCTAGGTGCTGTAACAATGGCCAATAAGACGTCATGGCAGGCGGATCATGTGGTCTGCACTCCTCCTATCCCCCAGCAGGTCCCCATGTCAACGAACCAATAAAGGATGATGATTTTGGCATAGGTGTACTTATAGGTGGAAATAGGCGTCATCCAGAAAAAATGCTGGAAAAAATACATCAAGCCTTTTGATACGTGAAGGGCAATATATTCCAAATAAATGAACGCAAACATGTATGCATGAATTTGGGTCGGTGTATATGGATATCCATCTATCCCATAATAATTGGGAAATGGACATCTACACACCCGACTGCATGTCCATAGAATGAAGGGAAATGCAAAATACGCACAATTAGTGCAACAATACAATCAACAAAGAAATAAGCGTAAAATAGCAGTGATACTAAACCAACACCATCTAATTGGTATTAAACAAAGGATATGGACAAATGTACTAGAATATCCATATCTAGGGGATACCTATTAAAGTATCAATACATAGGACCAAAAAGCGGTCCACCAAAATAGGATATGAGATAAAATCTGAAGCGAAAAAAGGGGACATTAATAAAGGGGTATGTTGTTAGGTTGATGACATTAAGCTCTATTGATAAAACTATTAATGTCCCACTCTACATTGATACCATGCGGCGAGTAACATTTAAGTTCATGTATCCAGTATGTCTCAAGGCGGGACACCCCCCTGAGACAGGATTCACCTCGCCAATGGGGGACAAATTTATCAATAATTTGAAAGGTGGTTCCAGTAGGGTCTCTATTATGATGCTCCCTATAGTGCCGGGGAACGGTATGTTTGACACATCCCTTTATTATTTTTGAGATATGTTCGTTCACCCTTATTGAGAAGGTCCTAATGGTTCTCCCCACGTATTGCTTTTTGCAGGGACACGTCAAAAGATATACAATGTATTTGGAAGCACAAGTTGTAAAGTGCTTCATCTTATAGCTCAATTGTGTGACTGCAGACACAAACTCTGTGGATTTTCTTCTACCACAGACATTGTAACTGCACACCCTACACTTCCTGCAAGGGAAATACCCCTTGCAGTCTTTAAAGAAAGAAAAGGCACTGGGGGATCCAAAACATTGGGAGCTATTTCGCCCTGGATAGAACGGGCACCCCTAAAGGTGACCATAGCTTTGTCTGGCAGGGCGGGTCCTAGAATCTTGTCACTATGTAGGACGTTCCAGTGCCTACTCATGATCTTTTTAATTTCTCTGTGTTGGGTTGAGTAAGATGTAAAAAAAGACCACCTAAATCTATCATCAACATTACCCTTAGGTCGGTCGATCAAAAGGGACGACCTCTCAATCTCTACGACCTTCTGAATTTCAGAATCCAATTCTTCAAGTTTGTAGCCCTTCTCCACAAACCTATCCTTCAATATCTGGGACTGTGACATGAAATTATGGGTGTTAGTGCAATTAAGCCGAAGGCGGAGGAACTGGCTTCTAGGGACTGACTTTAACCACTGATCGTAGTGGCAGCTATCTATTGGGATATACCCATTCCTGTCAGTCGCCTTGAAGTAGGTCTTAAACTCCAGATGGTCATTGACAGCCATGATTTCAATGTCCAAAAACTGGATGGCAGTAGTAGAGGCCTTGTATTCCAAAACGATCCCACGATCATTATCGTTCAAAATGGACATGAAGGCGTCCAGGGAGTTTCTGTCTCCTTTCCATAGGAGGAGGATGTCGTCTATGTATCTGGCCCATAGGGCCAATTCTGATCTCTCTAAAGCATAGACGACATCCTCCTCCCACTGGGCCATGAACAAATTGGCCAAGCTGGGGGCATACTTAGCCCCCATGGCCACACCCTGGGTTTGTAGGTAAAAAAGGACCCTGGAACCAGAAATAGTTATTCCCGGTTGCGAACTTTAATAGCTCCATGACAAAGTTGCGGTGAACAATGGGCAGTGAGGCACTTTTGGACAGAGCAAGCTCAACTGCCTCCAAACCCAAGGAATGTGGTATTGATGTATATAATGCAGATACATCTGCTGTGACCAAAAGCATGTCTGGATGGTATTCGACATTCTCCAAGATCCTGATAGTGTCACTGGTGTCCTTCAAGTAAGAAGGGACCAATTTAACCAAAGGCTGTAGGTAGAAATCAATGTACCGACCAATCTTCGAGGTCACCGAGTCAATGCCACTGACTATTGGTCGACCAGGAGGATTGGTGGTACTCTTGTGAACCTTTGGCAGATTATAGATAGTCGGTATCCTAGGGGACAAAGGGACCATTTGTTGAGAATAGACAGAGAGAAACCCTCATCGATCAATCTTGTCAGGTCCCTCTTAAGATCCTTGGTGGGATCCTTTGGAAGTATTCTATAAGTGACACGATCGCTCAACAGTCTGGTCATCTCCTTGATGTAATCAGTTTTGTCAAGGACAACAATACCACCTCCCTTGTCCGCAGGGCGGACAATGAGATTCTTATTGTCACGAAGGGATTTAATCCCCTTTTGGACGGTGGGATCTTGGTAATACCTTTTATTGGGTAGTTTGTCTAAATCATCTAAAACAAGATTTTTAAAAACATTAGTAGCATGTGAAGAAATGCTGGGAGGATTAAAAAGAGATGGGTTAGAGAGACCAGAGTGTGTGATATCACTCTGGTTTTCAACTCTCGTATCACTGCTAGGTAAGGACAAAAAGTGACGTTGAATGTTTAATTTACGAACGTATTTTTGTACGTCGATAAAGGTTGAAAACTTGTTCAGTTTCCTGGGGGGAACAAATTTCAAACCTTTATCTAAAACGTATTTTTCTTCTATGGTGAGTTGTGTTTGGCTAAGATTGTATATGCCTATACCTACTGTGTCCTTTTTCTTTTTCCTTTGTATGTGCCTCCCCCCTCTAGTGCCTCTTTTGGTTTTGGGCTCCTTGGGGGGTTGGGAATAGGCATGTGAAAACCCGATGCCTGAGAGGATCCGGAATACGGTTGATAATAGGGAGATCTCCCAAAGCCATCAGACTGTGAGTATTGTTCATATTGTCCACCATAGGGCTCCTCGTTGCGTAAAGCAACATATCGGTTGTCCCTATGGTGGGGTGGTGTCCCATATGAATACCCTCTCTGTTCATAACCCGACCTATTGTTTGGTCTAAACGATCCTTCTATAGGGTAAGCGTAATACGGTTCTCTAGGGTTGGGCCCTCGTTGGTTCCTCCCCTTTTGGTTAGTAGTTTTGACGTTAGAGGGAAGCCTTCCCCTCCCCTGATCAGAGTAGTGGTGATAACTCTGACTGGAACGCTTAGGAGTGGAATTCGACCCTCTATTGTCTGTATACCATAAAGGGGGGGGAGGGGGTGGGGGGTCATAAACCAGTCTCCTGTCAGGATGTGGAGCAATGGGTTGTGATAACTCCATGGGAGGAGCACTGGCTCCCGAATCATTAGGGGCAGACAATTTCTTTTGCCAGTTGAAAACAAGATTAGACTTATAGTCCGAAACATCACGGCTATATTTCTTCTGTTTCTTGTTTTTCTGGTCTCTCTCCTCTTTTTCTAAGAGGGTTTTTAGATTGGAGGAAAGTGTTGTATACTCAGGGGTCAAACTAGATGGCATCAGTTTGTCCCTGAGGTCTTTAATTTCCTTGTCTAATGCGGGTAACCTGGCTTTCTTCCTCTCAACCAAAAATTCTATAAGTTTTAAACCCGCTTTATTGAAATATTCACACCATGTGGCGAGATCAGTTAATCCCTGCTGTGGCTGAACATCCCAACGTAGACCTCGTGGAACCATATTCTCCATAACATACTGTTCCAGGAATGCTACATCCCATTGGAGGTGTAGTTCAGAAAACATGACGTTTTTTAGGCGGACAAAAAGTCCGCTCATCTCCGTGTTGGTATCATTAGTCACAAAGATACCATTGGTACTAAACGAGCGACTACTCCTATATTCAAAAACATCCATGTTTAGGATGAAAAGAAAGCTGCAGTGAACAAATGTCAAAGAAGTGCAAAATGGAGTGGGGGAAACACTGCGCTAACTCAAAAAGTGAAAATGATGAAATCAATCCAAAAAATAATACTATAGTG
The DNA here is from genome assembly GCA_028564925.1 of Lithobates sylvaticus. Lineage (NCBI taxonomy): Eukaryota > Metazoa > Chordata > Amphibia > Anura > Ranidae > Lithobates > Lithobates sylvaticus. The sequence continues at coordinate 328,550,462 of CM053028.1, read as the reverse complement.
TACTGTGTACAGTGAATATCCTGAAAATATATGTGAAAGCAGCCAACACTCTAACAAACAAAGTCAAACAAGCAAATAACCACAATGTGTAGCGCTAACAAAAAATAGAGCCAATGGACTCATAAAGTGAAAGAAAGTCCGGTGCAATATAATATAGTGAAACAATGATAAAGTCCTTTGTTAAAGAAAATTAATCATATGGCATGGATCATCCTTGCACATGAGATGTATGTGGAGAAACTCTGCAAACACAGATGCTAATGTGAAGAGACGAGTATATAAACCCTCCAATGGTTATGGAATGCATACGCTTACCAGCGATGTTGGACCCACCTACCATACGGCAGTGGGTCAGTAAGGCTTAAGGTAACTCCTGTAGGTGGCGCCCAAGGGATGAAAGCTGGATTCTGGCAGCACTCCTCCAGGTCTGGGATGGACTCTCGGCTGGATATTCCGGAATCCTCCAAAACGACACACGTGTGGGGCACGACACCAGGAACAAACTAGGAAGCAGGATACGGAAAAAGGAAAAAGGAACTCCAATAGTGTGATTCCACCACTAATTTATTGGGTATGGGGTATAAATAATGGTACAAACAGGGGAATTCACCCAAGCAGTACAGAGCATATACTGATAAAATCAAAAAATAGAACAGAGTAAAAGCAGTATAAGGGTCTCAAAATCAGCAAAGCCCGACGCGTTTCGACCAATAGGTCTTCTACTGGGGCATCATTTGATGGCTCATACTGCTACTGGCTTTATACTGTGTTTTGGCGCCAAAATTTCACAAACAGGAAGTGATCACAAACAGGAAGTGGTCACAAACAGGAAGTGGTCACAAACAGGAAGTGGTCACAAGGCTTACTAACCAAACCTCTATGTGGTGAACCACTTCACAAACAGGAAGTGGTCACAAACAGGAAGTGGTCATAAGGCCTACTAACCAAGCCTCTCTGTGGTGAACCACTTCCGGGTTGGTGTAAACAATAACAAAACATGAATAGCGTTCATAATTGGAAAATATCCCTAATCCAACATAACTATACTGAAACTATATACTGTGTCAAATGGTATGACACTAATGGCGGGTTGTAAGCCGTCCATTGGATAAGGAAAGGGGTGAACGGCCGAGGCCGGCAGGAAATGCAGGGCTCACTTGCGCTCCACACCTCCTATCCAAACGGAGGGTGTAAGCGCATTAACCATCTCCGTCGCTCCGTAGTAGCCAGAGTGTAAAGACACCACCTACGCCAATTGGTGTATGGCGGAACGTCATCCCCAACCGGAGCGGAACGTCACTTCTGCCCGGAACGTGACTTCACTTCCGCCTCCATGCGCTCCAAGCCTCGCACCCCGCACACCTCAGCGGGCTGGAGCGCATTCACACCGCCGGCTAGGTGCTGTAACAATGGCCAATAAGATGTCATGGCAGGCGGGTCATGTGGTCTGCACTCCTCCTATCCCCCAGCAGGTCCCCATGTCAACGAACCAATAAAGGATGATGATTTTGGCATAGGTGTACTTATAGGTGGAAATAGGCGTCATCCAGAAAAAATGCTGGAAAAAATACATCAAGCCTTTTGATACGTGAAGGGCAATATATTCCAAATAAATGAACGCAAACATGTATGCATGAATGTGGGTCGGTGTATATGGATATCCATCTATCCCATAATAATTGGGAAATGGACATCTACACACCCGACTGCATGTCCATAGAATGAAGGGAAATGCAAAATACGCACAATTAGTGCAACAATACAATCAACAAAGAAATACGCGTAAAATAGCAGTGATACTAAACCAACACCATCTAATTGGTATTAAACAAAGGATATGGACAAATGTACTAGAATATCCATATCTAGGGGATACCTATTAAAGTATCAATACATAGGACCAAAAAGCGGTCCACCAAAATAGGATATGAGATAAAATCTGAAGCGAAAAAAGGGGACATTAATAAAGGGGTATGTTAGGTTGATGACATTAAGCTCTATTGATAAAACTATTAATGTCCCACTCTACATTGATACCATGCGGCGAGTAACATTTAAGTTCATGTATCCAGTATGTCTCAAGGCGGGACACCCCCCTGAGACAGGATTCACCTCGCCAATGGGGGACAAATTTATCAATAATTTGAAAGGTGGTTCCAGTAGGGTCTCTATTATGATGCTCCCTATAGTGCCGGGGAACGGTATGTTTGACACATCCCTTTATTATTTTTGAGATATGTTCGTTCACCCTTATTGAGTTTAGTGTTACTGAGTAGGTCTTGAGCTAGAATAATTCCTCACACTCAAGCGATATGTAACATGTGTATCGCAATCAATATTTTTAGGCGTAGATGCCCACGATGCATGCGTTTACAATGGTAGGTGCGTATATATGGGGGTGGGGGCCTCAACATTTTTTGGGGGAATTTTATGTGCTTAGCTGTAACTTTATTTTTTTTACAAAAAAAATCGTTTTTAGTTCCTAACTTACGTAACTTTACTTAACTTTTTTTCATTGCATATGGGACAAAAAGTCCCCTATATGATGATTTCTAAGGGACAAGTTCTCTTTAATGGGCTACACTGAATGTATTGCAATGCAGATCGCATTTCAATACAGATCGAATTGCAATACAGCCCTTTCTGGCTATGCTAGCCAGGAACGCTGAGAAGCTGACCCAGAAGTAAGGTCACAACAAGAAGGGGGGAAAAGCAGGTGTGTCCGCTTTTCTCCCTCCTCTCTATCTGCTGGCACCTGCCATGTCAGTCCTGGGCCCACAGATGGGCAAGCAAATTTACGGACCTGGCAGCGAATAGGTTAAACTTATTGTCAATGGTAATATACTTTGCAGTATGTTCACAGTCTTTTTTTAAAGAACTCCCATTTCTCTTCTGTGTTCATTGAAGCCAGTCTTGGAGAGCAGCCCTCATCCTTGGATTATTTTCTCTCTTAAAGTGAAGTGTTATTATATTATGTTTGTTGCTTACAGCTAAGATTAAATAAAATCATGTTATGGTCACTGCTACCAGATGTTCTTTTATATGAACATTAGTAATACGCTCTGCATGGTTTGAAATTACCAGGTCCAGCAGAGCGTTTATAGTCAGGACCTCTATGAACTGTACCATAAAATTGTTTTGTAATAGGTTTATAAACGTTTGCCCTTTAACTGTTCTTTCAGTGCCATTACTTCAGTCATTTTCTGGGTAGTTAAAATCCCCCATTATAATCACTGTCCCAACCCTTGCAGTCCTTTCTATCTGTTGAGTCTCCACCTCCTCATTAACATTGGGAGGTCTATAACAAACTCCAATGATTACCTTTGTAGTATGCTGTTCCACTCATAATGCTTCAGCCTCATCACACTCTCCATAAACTAGGTCCTCATTCACACTCGCTTTGAGATCGTGTGTATGTGTCATTTATTTTCCTTGTCAAAATATTTTATTGATCATACAGCAAATGAAAAGTGTATTAATTACATGTACAAGGATATATAGGGTAAGCTCTTTGTTATAGAGTAATATTTATATAGATGTTTAACATGAAATTTTAAACAGTAATAATCAGGTACACATGACCTAAAATAAAGGTGGAAAGCAATACATTAACTTCTTTTAAAGGTATTTAATAAATCTATGCCACCTATAATTATGAAATGTTAGTTGTATGTGTACAGATCAGATGTACTCTGATAAAGAGCTATGTTAGTTAAGTGGGGGAAAGAGAAAGAAAAGAAAAGGGATAGAAAGACAAAGAAAAAGTCCACAAGGTCAATCCACATATCAGTTTATCGTTCATTTGTTTCTCCATGAAACAAATAGATGGATGATTCTGTGAGTCAATTAACCCGTTACCATGGCAAAAGGACTGTGTCATTGAAATTTGATGGAAATTGATTTTTTATTCAGGGATGCCATAATTTTTCAAATTTTGGGAGTTGGTTATAATCAATAGCCGCCATCTTGGCATGTGACATTGTGTTGTTCATTCTATGAATTGTTTCGGCCAGTACCAATATAGGGGACCTCCATGCCTTGGCCACTGTTTGCTTTGCAGCCGTTAGTAATTGAACCATCAGTTTGTATTGAGAAAATGTTAACCATTCTGGTTTCAAGTTAAGCAAAGCTATGAATGGGTCTGGTTGTATCACTTTTTTGAATATTTTGGATGCAATCGCAAAAATTTCCTTCCAGAAAATTTGGACTATTGGGCACGTCCACCATATGTGTAAATGTGTGCCTATGTCTGGACAGCCTCGAAAACAAAGGGCTAAGGAGGTAGGCGAATATTTAGCCACTCTGGCAGGTACACAATACCATTGGATGAGGACTTTGTAATTAGCTTCCAATGCTATAATATTGGGCGACGATGATTTAGTTGTGAGCCATATACTTGACCATTCCGTGTCTTCTAAAGTTCGCCCCAGGTCCTCCTGCCATTTCCGAATGTAAGTTGGTTTGTCGAAGTTTGTGTTTACCAATAGTTGATTGTAAACTGATGATATTATTCCTTTAGCAAGTGAGTCTTTTTTACAAATTGGATAGTTGAGACAGGGAAATTTCCACATTTAGAAATGGTGTAAAGAAATCTTTAATTTGGAGATATCTAAATACCTCAGAGTGTGGTAAATCATAGTTTTCTCTAAGCGTTGGGAAAGGAAGAAATGATTTAGATGCAACAAAATCATGAAGTGTCTGAATACCTGAAGTTGTCCAAGCTTTAAATGATTTTGATTAGATCCATGCCTGATAGAAGGCCGGATTTCTAATAAAAGATAAGAGAGGATTGTGTGGTGATTGTAATTGGTATTTGATTTTTACTTTATCTCAGAGTGAAAAAAACTGCTTAGTTATGGGATTGTAGAGTTTGGAGCGGTCTTTGGGTTCAAGCCATAACAAGTTTGATATTGCTAATGAGTCACATTCTGAAGCTTCTATGAGTACCCATAATGGGATTTCCTGTTTTGCATGATACTTGGAGAGACTGGCCAAGTGAGCAGCTTTATAATAATTAGTAAAGTTAGGATACCCCAGACCTCCTTTTGGGGAGATGTAATGTATGTATAGGTATACGTGGCTTAGAAGAACCCCAAATAAATGACATTGTCCTTTTTTGTACTAGTCTCAAAAAATAGGAAGGAATTGGAATAGGAAGAACTCTGAACAAATATAGTAATTTTGGCAGAATAGCCATTTTAGTTGCATTGATCTTTCCTATCCAGGATAATGGAAGTTGTGACCATTGTTTTAAAAAAATTGTGATCTGTCTCAATAAAGGAGGATAATTGGCTGAAAATAAGTCTGAATGAGATGCTGTCAGTTGAATTCCAAGGTATGGTATTGATTTCGCTGCCCAGGTAAATGGGAGTGCAACCTTCGCCAGAATTATTTCTGTGTTGGAAAGTGAAATATTGAGTGCTAGGCATTTCTTAGGGTTATAGTCCAATATGCAGTGCTTAGTAGTATTATAGTTCATTCTTTGCATAAAAATGGTAAATATTATACGATAATGAGAAAGAAAAACTTCCACCACTTCCAGACTGTGTAGAAAGAAGCACACGTCACCCAAGTGAGTCAGATCTGCTTACCAGAAGTCAAATATAGGTGAGCATCAAACAATCCACTTTCCAACTCAAAGTATGGATAGAATCCGAGAAACGACCAAGCAAAATGGATTCGGGGTAAGACAGCCAGATAAACTTCAAGTCACCATAATCCAGTAATTTCACATGTCATGCAAAGCAAGGAGCAAAGCAAAAGCACATAGTGAAGCCCGTACAGGTAAAATAAAGATTTTTTATTGTAGTACACTTACATTAATGAAGTCATAATACGGCATTGGGTAAATAAAATTTTCCACGTTCAGTAGCATGCTTGCATCAGCCAGCCTGACATGTTTCATCCAAGTCGGAGATCATCTCGCCTCTCTCCATTTTGAGACCATATTGTTGGAGAGTGACACCCGTGATGCTTGGTCGTTTCTCGGATTCTATCCATACTTTGAGTTGGAAAGTGGATTGTTTGATGCTCACCTATATCTGACTTCTGGTAAGCAGATCTGACTCACTTGGGTGACGTGTGCTTCTTTCTACACAGTCTGGAAGTGGTGGAAGTTTTTCTTTCTCATTATCGCATAATATTTACAGTTTTTCTGCAAAGAATGAACTATAATACTACTAAGCGCTGCATATTGGACTATATTTACTGAGTTTGATGGTCAACGAACTGTGCTGGCTGCTACTCCTTTGCTATATTCATTTTTTTATCATACTGTTTTTAGCGCTGATACCCACCCATCTTTTATCATTTCTTAGGGTTAATCATAAGTAGGGTTGAGCGAACCCGAACTGTAAAGTTCGGGTCCGTACCGGACTTTTGGGTGTCCGGGTCCCGGACCCGAACCACCCGAACAATTGACTGTATGTTCGGGTTCGGGTCCGGTGTTCGGCGATGTATTTTTACAAGCTGCAGGGCAGCCAATCCATGCTAGTTTCACTAGTGTGCCCTTAGAAGCCATCACAGCCATGCCTACTAATGGCATGGCTGTGATTGGCCAGTGCAGCATGTGACCCAGCCTCTATAAAAGGTACAGGCACACAGCACAGTGTGTCACTCTGCTATAGACAGGTCCCTGGCTGCTAAGAGAGGATTTCATTAGGAGTTAGTCTGATACAGTCAGTCAGTCCACATTCCTTAAATTTTCTTCAAATTAGTAATATCAGTGAGCGATCTACATAGCTAGAGTAGAGACTAGAGAGGGTCTTTATTGAGGGAATGAGGCAGAGAGAATTATTCAAGAGATTCCTAAATCAATTTTACCCTGGCTGGGGTGCAGTGCTCAGTCTTTTAACAGTGCCATGAGGCCAGTGCCAGACAAAATATAACTTTTATCTGCAAGCTCAGTGCATCATCACTGCATATTTTACTAAGAGATACACCATACTCTGGGTGTATTCTGCTTTTGCAAAAACATTGCAAAAAAAAAAAAAAAAATTTGCTGTGTTTTGTGCATGTGTGCAGGACTGTGACATACAATCGATCGATATTTCTTCTATTGTGCTATCCCAAAAAAAAATTGTAGTGACATTTTTTTTTCCCAATAGCATTTTCTGCATGTTCATACACGCTTTACACACTGTGGGTGTATTCTGCGATTGCAAAAAAATAAAATCTTTCAGTGTTCTGTGCATGTGTGCAGGAGTGTGACATACAATCGATCGATATTTCTTCTATTGTGCTATCCCAAAAAAAAAATTGTAGTGACATTTTTTTTTACCATTAGCATTTTCTGCAGTTTAGCAGTTTTTGAGATACACGCTTTACATACTGTGGGTGTATTCTGCTATTGCAAAAACACCCATTTAGGGCGAGATCATACATTTTGAAAATATGAGGAGATCGTCAAAAAAGGGACGTGGCCCCAGTCGTGGTGCTGCTGGTGGAGCTCCTGTTGCAGGGAGAGGACGTGGTCGATCTGTGCCAGCTACACCCACTAGTGAAACACCTTCCTCAGGTGCGAGTAGGCGACAGAGCCTGCAGTGGTATTTTGGCGTGCCTAATGAGGCTGTACGAATTTTGAGGCCAGGACAAGTACAGGCGATAGTAGATTGGGTTGCTGACAGTGCCTCCGGTTCCTTCACATTGTCTCCCACCCAGTCTCCTGATGAAAGTTCAGAGTTGGCACCTGCAGCCGATGTCCATCAGTCTTTCACCTCACCCCCTTGCAAATCAGCCAATCAGTCTGAGCCCCAAATCATGCAGCAGTCTCTTCTGCTTTTTGATGACTCTGTTTGCAGGGTTTCCCAGGGCCATCCACCTAGCCCTGCCCCAGAAGTGGAAGAGATTGTGTGCACCGATGCCCAACCACTTATGTTTCATGATGAGTACATGGGAGGACCATCGCAGCACGTCTCAGATGATGACGAAACACAGGTGCCAACTGCTGCTGCTTTCGCCATATTGCAGACCAACAAGGAGGGCAGGGGTGAAGACTGGGTGGAAGATGATGTGGAGGACGATGAGGTCCTTGACCCCACATGGAATCAATGTCATGCAGGTGACCAGTGTAGTTCGGAGGAAGAGGCAGTGGTCGCACAGAGCCACCAGCACAGCAGAAGAGGGAGCAGGGTGCAAAAGCGGAGTGTCCGTCCCCTAGACAGTACGTCTGCTACTGCCCAACGCAGCAAGGGACCGAGCACACCAAAGCCAAGTCCAAGGAGTTCCCTAGCATGGCAGTTCTTCAGACAATGTGCTGATGACAAGACACGAGTGGTTTGCACGCTGTGCAATCAAAGCCTGAAGCGAGGCATAAACGTTCTCAACCTGAGCACAACCTGCATGACCAGGCATCTAAGTGCAAAGCACGAGATGCAGTGGTTTAGACACCTCAAAAAACAAGAAAGGTTTCTGACTCCTCCTGCTTCCTCTTCTGCTGCAGTCTCGGCCTCTTCATCCACCTCTGTAGTGACAGTGGCACCTGCCAACCCGCAAACAGAGGATCTGCCAGCAACACTACCACCCGGGTCACCAACCATCTCCACAATGTCCCATGGAAGCGTTCAGCTCTCTATCTCCCAAACACTGGAGCGGAAGAGGAAGTACCCCTCTAGCCACCCACGATCCCTGGCCCTGAATGCCAGCATTTCAAAACTCCTCGCCTTTGAAATGCTGTCATTTCGTCTGGTGGAGACGCAGAGTTTTAAAAGGCTGATGTCATTGGCTGTCCCACAGTACATCGTGCCCAGCCGCCACTACTTTTCCAGGCGAGCTATCCCTTCCCTGCACAACCAAGTGGGGGACAAAATCTGGTGTGCACTGCCCAACGCCATCTGTGGCAAGGTCCACCTAACTACGGATGCGTGGACCAGTAAGCACGGTCAGGGACGTTATATCTCCCTAACAGCACACTGGGTAAATGTAGTGGCGGCTGGGCCTGAGGCGGATAGCAGTTTGGCGCATGTCCTTCCACCACCGAGGATTGCAGGGTGCTTCAGTTTGCCTCCTGTTGCTAACTCCTCCTACTCCGCCTCCTCATCCTCTACCGCCTCCTCATCCGGTCAGCGTAACACCTTTACCACCAACTTCAGCACAGTCAGGGCTAAACGACAGCAGGCAGTTTTAAAACTTTCCTGTTTGGGGGAAAAAACCCACACCGCGCAGGAGTTGTGGAGGGACATGGAACAACAGACCGATGAGTGGTTGGTGGCAGTGAGCCTCAAGCCCGGCCTGGTGGTGTGCGATAATGGGCGAAATCTCGTAGCAGCTCTGGGCCTAGCCGGTTTGACACACATCCCTTGCCTGGCGCATGTGCTGAACTTGGTGGTCCAGAGGTTCCTTAAGAATTACCCCGTTATGCCAGAGCTTCTGCAGAAAGTGTGGGCCGTCTGTGCGCACTTTCGGCGTTCTCACCCTGCTGCTGACCTGTCAGCGCTGCAGCATAACTTCGGCCTTCCCGCTCACCGTCTCATATGTGACGTGCCCACAAGGTGGAACTCCACCTTGCACATGCTTGCCAGACTGTGTGAGCAGCAGCAGGCGATAGTGGAGTCTCAGCTGCAGCACGCACGCGTGAGTCGCTCTGCGGAACAGCACCACTTCATCACCAATAACTGGGCCTCCATGCGAGACCTGTGTGCCTTGTTGCGCTGTTTCGAGTACTCTGCCAACATGGCCAGTGCCGATGACGCCGTTCTCAGCGTTACTATCCCAGTTCTATGCCTCCTTGAAAAAACGCTTCAGGCGATGATGGAAGAGGATGTGGCACAGGAGGAGGAGGAGCAGGAGGAAGAGGGATCATTTCCAAGGCTTTCAGGGCATTTACAAGTGGCTATGAGGGTGGGTTCCTGCACCAACAAGCGCCAGGTACACAATTGTCTGGCAGCAAGGGCACAGTTCTGGAGGATGACAAGGCAGGGCCGTTTTTTCCATTGGGCATGCTGGGCAGTTGCCCAGGGGCCCCACTTGTCTGGAGGGCCCCATCCAGGGCTGGTCCTCAGTTCTGCAACCAGCCTCGTTTTGGATTTTAGGTGTTTACATGTTTAAAACAGTTTTTTTTGCTAGAAAATGACTTAGAACCCACAAACATTATATATTGTTTTTTTTCTAACACCCTAGAGAATAAAATGGCAGTCATTGCAATACTTTTTTTTACACCGTATTTGCGCAGCGGTCTTACAAGCGCACTTTTTTTGGGAAAAAGTCACTTTTTTGAATAAAAAAATAAGACAACAGTAAAATTAGCCCAATTTTTTTTTGAATTGTGAAAGATAATGTTACGCCGAGTAAATTAATACCCAACATGTCCTGCTTCAAAATTGCGCCCGTGGAATGGCGTCAAACTTTTACCCTCAAAAATCTCCATAAGCGACATTTAAAAAATTCTACAGGTTGCATTTTTTGAGTTACAGAGGAGGTCTATGGCTAGAATTATTGCTCTCGCTCTACCGATCGCGGTGATACATCACATGTGTGGTTTGACTACCGTTTTCATATGCGGGAGCTGCTCACGTATGCGTTCGCTTCTGCGCGCGAGCTCGTCGGGACGGGGTGTTTTGAAAAAATTTTTGGGGGGTTTTTCTTATTTATTTTACTTAATTTTATTATTTTTTACACTGTTTTAAAAAAAAAAAAATGGATCACTTTTATTCCTATTACAAGGAATGTAAACATCCCTTGTAATAGAAAAAAGCATGACAGGTCCTCTTAAATATGAGATCTGGGGTCAAAAAGTCCTCAGATCTCATATTTGGACTTGAATGCAAAAAAAAAAAAAAAAAAATGTCATTTAAAAAAATGACATTTGGAAATTCCCCTTTAAGACATATGGGCGGAAGTGACATTTTGACGTCGCTTCCGCCCTCCTATGGTATAGAGATGAGTGGGGGCCATCTTAGCCTCACTCATCTCTATACACAGGCAGGGAAAGGACCCGATCGCCTCTGCCGCTGCCGACGGCTCCGGTAAGCGGCAGAAGGCACGGGAGAGCGGCGGGAGGGGGGGCAGCTCTCCCGCCACCGATAACGGTGATCTCGCGGCGAACCCGCCGCAGAGACCACCATTATCGGAAAGGGGACCGCTCACTGTGAAGAGGGATACCTCGGTTGTGGCAGCAGCTGCTGTCGTTACCGAGATATCCCTCTTCAAAAAAATGACGTATATATACAGTGAGTGATCGGTAAGTGGTTAAATTGACTGACTGCACTGGTTGCTCACTTCGCCGGCCGGCATCTAGCTAGCAACCAGTGACGTCAATCAGAGGCCGCTACCGCCCCAGCATTCATAGTGCACCGCGGCTGCCCCAGTGGCTAGTGAACAGGCTCCGCCCACCACTGCCATGCCTTGATAGCTGGCGCTGCCTTTCTGCTGTGAGTGACACACTGTACTGCACCAGGCCGGTGGCCTCAAGTAAGTCTAACAATGTCTACTTAAATAAGTTCAAGTTGTGCATCAAACACAGCCACTGTCTGTGCCCCTCAAAAGCGGCCACTGTGCCCATCAAACAGCCACTTTGCCCATTAAACAGCCACTGTGCCCATCGAAGCTGCCACTGTGCCCATCAACGCTGCCACTGTGCCCATCAAACACAGCCACTGTGCCCATCAAAAGCTGCCACTGTGCCCATCAAAAGCTGCCACCGTGCTCATCAAACGCTGCCACTGTGCCCATTAAACTCAGCCACTATGTCCATCAAACGCTGCCACTGTGCCCATCAAACGCTGCCACTGTGCCCATTAAACTCGTGTTATATTGTTGTGTTCATTTTTAAACACTGATTTTGTTGGAGGTACCAATAAATATAGCCTTATTGATGATTTGCATTTTTATTCTCGTGCATGATCGTGTAGACAGGGCCCCAGTGCAATGTATTGCCCGGGGGCCTATAACGCTCTTAAGATGGCCCTGTGACAAGGTGGAGGATGAGGAGGAGATGGAGGAGGAGGAACCATGTTCACAGCAGGGTGGCACCCAGACCAGCTCATGTCCATCACTGGTGCGTGGCTGGGGGGATACAGAGGACACAGACGATACACCTCCCACAGAGGACAGCTTTTCCTTGCCTTTGGGCAGCCTGGCACACATGAGCGATTACATGCTGCAGTGTCTCCGCAACGACCGACGAGTTTCCCACATTTTAACTGGTGCTGATTACTGGGTGGCCACCCTGCTGGATCCCTGTTACAAGGACAACGTGCCGTCCTTAATTACCTCACTGGAGCGTGATCATAAGATGCACGAGTACAAGCGCACGCTGGTAGACGTGCTGCTGGTGGCATTCCCACTTGACAGCGGGGGTACGGTGGAAGCACAAGGCGAAGGCAGAGGAGGAGAAAGAGGTCGCCAACGCAGCCGGGGCACCGCCAGCACCTCGGAAGGCAGGGTTAGCATGGCCGAAATGTGGAAAAGCTTTGTCAGCACGCCACAACAACCAGCACCACCAGCTGAGATGGAACGTCTTAGCAGGAGGCAGGATTTCACCAGGAGGCAGGATTTCACCAACATGGTGGAGCAGTATGTGTGCACACGCCTACACGTACTGAATGACGGGTCTTCCCCCTTCAACTTCTGGGTCTCCAAATTGGGCACATGGCCTGAGCTTGCCCTATACGCCTTGGAGGTGCTGGCCTGCCCTGCAGCCAGTGTATTATCTGAACGTGTATTTAGCACGGCAGGGGGCGTTATCACAGACAAGCGCGGCCGCCTGTCCAGAGCCAATGTGGACAAGCTCACGTTCATTAAAATGAACCAGGCATGGATCCCACAAGACTTGTCCGTACCTTGTGCAGAATAGACACGTATATTGGTGTTCTGACAAAAACTGTCCGGCCACTTACTGCGCAGGAGCAGTGCTTGCGCAGTACAGAGGACAAGGAGATTCACAAAATCTCCAAAGATGAACATCGCCTGCGCAGTGAGTGCAGGTTCAAGCCCCACCATCCAAGTGGACATACGGTAGCACAGAGTAACAGGGCCCTTCACGGGCTCGCTTGGCTAGGCTTCAACCTCGGATGATGTGGCTTGAATCTGGAGTCACCGCGCATCGTCTTCGGAGAGTTTCGAACTCCCCTTGTCCTTCGTACTGAGCAAGCGCAGTACAGGGCGGACACTATGCGATGGGGACAGAATTCGACACATCATTCACCACTAGCCTTACCCAGCCATTGTTGTATTTTTTAACCAGTGTTGGCTACCTCGTCCTCCTCCACCGCCGCTTCCACCTACACCGCCACCTCAACCTCCTACTCCATATGGACCTCGTCCTCCTAGGTCAAGATTATAATTTTTTCATTTTTTTAATTTCCAAGTATTTTATTTTCCCACTATCTTATCCATTAAATTGAATAATTTTTTCCACAAAGTGCGTATTCTGGGGCATTCCCACCATATGTGCGGCATCGTGCCGTTGAGTTTCTGAGGTTTATAAATGACTTCCTGTACCTCTTCTGCTGAGAAGGGGGCCTCCAGCATTTTATTTTTATTTTTTATTTTTTTTATGTTATTTTAAGTTATTTCCCTATCCACATTTGCAGAGCACTTGCCATGCTCTTAACAACATTTTGTTGCCATTTGCAGCCCTCTAGCCCTTTCCATTACTTTTTTACAGCCATTTTAGTCTTGAAAAGTTCGGGTCCCCATTGACTTCAATGGGGTTCGGAGTTCGGGGTCAAGTTCGGTCCCGAACCCGGACTTTTTTCTGAAGTTCGGCCGAACCCGCCGAACCCGAACATCCAGGTGTCTGCTCAACTCTAATCATAAGGCCAGAGAAGGCAGCAAACCCCTCAAGAATGGGCAATAGATTGGAGCCTGAAATTTGTGGTGATGATAGGAAAAGCAAAATATCATCTGCAAACATACAGAGTTTGTGTGGGAGACCTCCTATTTCAATGCCAGTTATTGAATGGTCACTTTACAGTTATTGAATGGTCTGTTCTAATATGTTGGGCTAAGGGTTCAAGTAAAAGGGCAAATAAGAGGGGAGATAATGGACAACCCTGCCAAGAGCCTCTTTCGATACTAAACGAATCCAATTTGTATCCAGCATATTTTATATACGCTGTAGGTTTATTATAGTGTGCTGCAATCCATTTTATAAAATGGCGCCCGAAGCCCCATTTTTGTAAAGAGTAGTGCATATATTGCCAGGATACTGTATCGAATGCCCTCTTAATATCAAGAGATAAAATGCAAGAAGGAATTCTTCGCTTTTTAGCAATATGTGCTAGATTACGTACATTATTGCCCGCTTGTCTATTTGGCATAAAGCCTACTTGATCTCTATGTATTAGATTACCTATGATACTATTAAGGCCTTTTGCTAGAATTTTTGCTAAAAGTTTGATATCAATGTTTAAAAGAGAAATGGGGCGATAATTTACGCAGGAAGTATCATCAGAGAGAGGTTTTGGGATCAACTACAATGCCACGTACACACGATCAGACTTAGTCTGGCAGACAATCCGCCGGACTCTCCAGCGGACTTTCCGAGTGTGCGGACTTGCCCGCACACACCCGGACTTTTCCGGCGGACTAGATCCGGCGGACAATCCGCCGGAGTTTTGGCGGAGGACCGCCGGACTTTTACACAGAGTAAAGTCCATTAATTTATAACGTAACTCCAGGTAGACGGGACTAGCGAAGGGCGAGATTGACACCTCGCTAGCCTCGTCACCTGGTATGGATTTAAAGAGGAATCCCTACGCCGGAGATACCCCAGATACCGGCCCCCCACCCATGTGAATAAGTATGGTATACGATGTACCCCTACCCATTCACCCGGTGAAAAAAGTGTAAATAAAAAAAACACAACACAAGTTTTTAAAATACTTTATTAGACAGCTTTGGGGGTCTTCATTCGTCTTGGGGGTCTTCTCGCCGGACTCCTCCATTATCTTCTGCAAGCTCTTTTACTAGCGGAGGAGCCCGGCTTTCTCCCGCCGTCTGGGGGTCTTGTTCCGACTTCGGGGGTCTTGTCCCGCTCTTCTGTTCTTCTTGCCGGGCCTCCGCTTTCTTCTTGCAGCTCTTTTACTAATGTTGGCCCGGTCTTCTGTCACTGTCGCTGTTGCTGCCGCCTTCTGCTTCTGCTGCTTCTGCTGCTTCTTCTGCTTCGGGTAAGGTAATCTGGGAAAATAAATATTCAGCTTCTGTAGGGTTAAATTCTTTATTTGACTTATATAATGTGAGTGAAATTTGTGAACGATTTTAACTGGGTTGCTTGAATAGATGTCTTTAGATAATTTCAAATATATAGGTTTAAAAGACTTATTAGTTGAGTTCAATGCTCGTGCCAAATATGTGCCTGGTTTGTTTGTATTCATATAGAAATTGTGTCTAGAGCATTTGAGGGATTTGTCTACTGATTCTGTGAGAAATAGATCGTATTCTAATCTGTTTTTTTTCTAAATGAGATTTCGTACTCTGAGATGGATTTTCTTGGAATAATATGGAGGCTGCATTAGAATTTGATTCTAGTTTCCGTGCAAGAAGTTTGCATTCCCATTTCAGTAATGCCATTTGTCTCTGTAGAATACCATGAAAAACAGGTTTGTGAGATTCCAATAATGTTAGGGGGGAAATGTTTAGACTAGTATTATTAAACAAGTATTCATTTAAAGCTTGTTCAACTATCATGTGGTGAGATGGGTGTTTGAGCATTATGTCTGGGAGATACCAATTAGGGTCATGAGCTTTCGGTATGGTTGAGGCTATAGTTGTGGAGACCGCCTTATGGTCTGACCAAGGAATTGGAATTATATCTAAAGGAATGATTTCTGGTATCATTCCTATTGTTAGAAAAATATGGTAAATTCTGGTAAAGTATTGGTGTGGATGTGAAAAATAAGTGAATCTCATTTTTATTGGATTACTTTCTCTCCGTGAGTCTACCAAATTGTATTTGAAAAGAAGTTGGGAGAAAGGTAATTTAGAAACCGTTCTGGATGGGGTAAAGGGTGATTTATCGAGAAATGGGAGAATGACCTGTTAGAATCGCTGCACATAATCACAGTTCCCATTTTGTGCGTATTAATCACTTGCAGTAAGTGCAAGAGGAAAGATGTAGGTTGTTTATTAGGAGCGTAGTAGGAAATTATTGTGACTGCAGTATCCATTATGTAACCCATGAGTATTAGGTAACGACCTTCTGGGTCTTTTATTTCTGATGAAAGAGTGAATGGTGTAGACCGGTGGAATGCAATTAGAGTTCCCCTTTGTTTGGTATTGAAAGAAGCTGTAAAAATGTGTGGATAAAAGGGGGACAAATATTTAGGTGTGGAGTAGAGTTGAGCGGACACCTGGATGTTTGGGTTCGACGGGTTCGGTCAAACTGCGCAAAAAAGTTCGAGTTCGGGACCGAACTTGACCCGAACTTGACCCCGAACTCCATTGAAGTCAATGGGGACCCAAACTTTTGAGGACTAAAATGGCTCTAAAAAGTAATGGACTAGAGGGCTGCAAATGGCAGCAATATGTTGTTAAGAGCATGGCAAGTGCTCTGCAAACAAATGTGGATAGGGAAATAACTTAAAATAACATAAAATAAATAAAAAGGTAAAATAATATGCTGGAGGCCCCCTTCGCAGAAGAAGAGGTACAGGGAGTCATTAAGAACCTCAGAAACTCAACGGCACGATGCCACACATATGGTGGGAATGCCCCAGAATACGCCCTTTCTGGAAAAAAATATTCAATTTAATCTATAAGCTTGTGGGAAAATAAAATACTTTGAAATTAAAAAAATAAAAAATAATAATCTTGACCTAGGAGGACGAGGTCCATATGGAGTAGGAGGTTGAGGTGGCGGTTTATGTGGCGGTGTAGGTGGAAGCGGCGGTGGAGGAGGACGAGGTAGCCAACACTGGTTTTAGTTTTTAGGTTTTTTTTTTGTTTTAATTAGGGTACACGAACCGCGCCTGCACGGTGAGTCCAGGTTCAAGCCACACCATCCGAGGTTCAAGCAGAGCCAATCGAAGCCGCGCCCGAAGCGTGGCGAGCCAAGCGAGCCCGTGAGGGGCCCTGTTACTATGTGCTACCGTATGTCCACTTGGATGGTGGGGCTTGAACCTGCACTCACTGCGCAAGCGCAGGTCATCTTCGGAGATTTTGTGAATCTCCTTGTCCTCCGTACTGCGCAAGTGCTGCGCCTGCGCAGTACGGACCGGACACTATCCGATGGCCGGACAGTTTTTGTCAGAACACCGGTATACATGTCTATTCTGCACAAGGTACGGACAAATCCTGTGGGATCCATGCCTGGTTCATTTTAATGAACGTAAGCTTGTCCACATTGGCTCTGGACAGGTGGCTGCCGTGCTAAATACACGTTCAGATAATACACTGGCTGCAGGGCAGGCCAGCACCTCCAAGGCGTAAAGGGCAAGCTCAGGCCATGTGCCCAATTTTGAGACCCAGAAGTTGAAGGGGGCAGATCCGTCATTCAGTACGTGTAGGCATGTGCACACATACTGCTCCACCATGTTGGTGAAATGCTGCCTCCTGCTAAGACGTTCCATCTCAGCTGGTGGTGCTGGTTGTTGTGGTGTGCTGACAAAGCATTTCCACATTTCGGCCATGCTAACCCTGCCTTATGAGGTTCTGGTGGTGCCCCGGCTGTGTTGGCGACCTCTTCCTCATCCTTTGCCTTTGCCTTGTGCTTCCACCAGCAGCGCGTCTACCAGCGTGCGCTTGTACTCGCGCATCTTACGATCATGCTCCAGTGAGGTAATTAAGGATGGTACGTTGTCCTTGTAACGGGGATCCAGCAGGGTGGCCACCCAGTAATCAGCATCAGTTACAGCAGCTCGGTGGTCATTGCGGAGTCACTGCAGCATGTAATCGCTTATGTGTGCCAGGCTGCCTAGAGGCAACAAAAAGCTGTCCTCTGTGGGAGGTGTATCGTGTGTGTCCTCTGTATCCCCCCAGCCACGCACCAGTGATGGCCATGAGCTGGTCTGGGTGCCACCCTGCTGTGAACATGGTTCCTCCTCCTCCATCTCCGCCTCCTCATCCTCCACCTCGTCATCCTCCAGAACTGTCCCCTTGCTGGACAATTACGTACCTGGCGTTTGTTGGTGCAGGAACCCACCCTCATAGCCACTTGTCAATGACTGCCCTGAAAGCCTTGGAAATGATCCCTTTTCCTCCTCCTCCTCCTCCTGTGCCGCATCCTCTTCCATCATCGCCCAAAGCGTTTTTTCAAGGAGGCATAGAGCTGGGATAGTAGCGCTGAGAACGGCGTCATCGGCACTGGCCATGTTGGTGGAGTACTCGAAACAGCGCAACAAGGCACACAGGTCTTGCATGGAGGCCCAGTTATTGGTGGTGAAGTGGTGCTGTTCCGCAGAATGACTCACACGTGCGTGCTGCAGCTGAAACTCCACTATCACCTGCTGCTGCTCGCACAGTCTGGCCAGCATGTGCAAGGTGGAGTTCCACCTTGTGGGCACGTCACATATGAGGCGGTGAGCGGGAAGCCCGAAGTTATGCTGCAGCAATGACAGGCAAACAGCAGCAGGGTGAGAACGCTGAAAGTGCGCACAGACGTCCCGCACTTTCTGCAGCAGCTCTGGCATATCGGGGTAATTTTTAAGGAACCTGTGGACCACCAAGTTCAGCACATGTGCCAGGCAAGGGATGTGCGTCAAACCGGCTAGGCCCAGAGCTGCTACGAGATTTCGCCCATTATCGCACACCACCAGGCTGGGCTTGAGGCTCACTGCCACCAACCACTCATCGGTCTGTTGTTCCATGTCCCTCCACAACTCCTGCGCGGTGTGGGTTTTTTCCCCCAAACAGGAAAGTTTTAAAACTGCCTGTTGTCGTTTAGCCCTGGCTGTGCTGAAGTTGGTGGTGAAGGTATTACGCTGACCGGATGAGGAGGCGGTAGAGGATGAGGAAGTGGAGTAGGAGGAATTGGCAAAAGGAGACAAACTGAAGCAACCTGCAATCCTCTGTGGTGGAAGGACATGCGCCAAACTGCTATCCGCCTCAGGCCCAGCCACCACTGCATTTACCCAGTGTGCTGTTAGGGAGATATAACGTCCCTGACTGTGCTTACTGGTCCACGCATCCATAGTTAGGTGGACCTTGCCACAGATGGCGTTGCACAGTGCACACCAGATTTTGTCCCCACTAGGGATGAGCCGAACACCCCCGGGTTCGGTTCGCACCAGAACCTGCGAACGGACCGAAAGTTTGCGCGAAAGTTAGAACCCTATTAGTTACAATGGACACGAACGTTCGAAATTTAAAGTGCTAATTATAACGGCCAATATGCATGTTATTGTCATAAAACAGGTTTGGGGACCCGGGTCCTGCCCCAGGGGACATGTATCAATGCGAAAAGAAGTTTTAAAAACTGAAGTTTTTTCGGGAGCAGTCATTTTAATGATGCATAAAGTGAAAAAAAAATGTGAAATTCCTTTAAATATGGTACCTGGGGGGTGTCTAAAGTATGCCTGTGAAGTGGCATGTGTTTCCCGTGTTTAGAACTGTCCCTGCAAAAAATGACATTTGTAAAGGAAAAAAGAAGCCATTTAAAACTGCTTGCGGCTTTAATGTCATGTCTTGTCCTGGCAATATGGATGAAAATCTTTGAGAAAAATGGCATGGCTACCTCATCACCCCCCCCCCCCCCCCCCCCACCCCAGCCCATTACCAGCCCCTTTGGGTCTTGTATGGATATTAAGGGGAACCTCACACTCAAAATAAAACCCTATACCGACTACAACCCTATATACTCTGAACAGCAGTATACAGGCGGTGCAAACAAGCCCCTGTAATATTTGTTTTGCTGTCTGTGCACCTGTTCAGAACATTTCACCTCACTTTCCGTCCCAATGACAAATGTTTTTGGAAAAGTGTGTTTTTTATTGTAACAAGGATTGGTGATAAAGCATCAGTAGAGAAGAGATACCCTTTTCCCAAATTAAATCTAACAGGATAGAATTTTCCTTCCTAGGGGTAGATTTCCTCTAACTTCCTGTTTTCTCCTTCCGTTTGCAAGTAGGAGTCGTTTCTAAGTTGGATGTTTGAAAGTAGGGGCCTGCCGTATATACTCTGCAGAAATTTGCCCCATTAGATGTTGGTGTTGCCACAACACTGTAAGCCCTCACAGTTACTCTTGGTGGGCACAGGAATGGGCCCTGCTGTGAATTATTAGATCAAGAATTGTAATTGCATTTACCTGTTGAACAGGGGCAGAAAAATTGGGCCTTTGGTGGTGGTGGTGGTGGTGGACAGTGTTGCCACAACACTGTAAGCCCTTACAGTTACTCTTGGTGGGCACAGGAATGGGCCCTGCTGTGAATTATTAGATCAAGATTTGTAATTACATGCCCCTGTTAAACAGGGGCTGAAAAATTGGGCCTTTGGTGGTGGTGGTGGACGGTGTTGCCACAGTGTTGCCACACTGTAAAATGTTCTTCCAAGCTATCATCAGGATCATTGAGGAGGAAGAGGATAGTCAGTCAACATAACAGGACAGTCACTCAGCATCAGCATAGGCAGTCTTGAAGGGATGTGACATTTCAAAATAAATGATTCATGATGGCCGTAAAAGACAGGTAACGTCCCTGTCCATGCCTGCTGGACCATGAGTCAGCGGTAATATGCACCTTACCGCTGACCGCCCTGTCCAGCGAGGCATGGACATTGCCTTCCACATGCCGGTAGAGAGCCGGAATCGCCTTCCGTGAGAAAAAGTGGCGTTTGGGAACCTGCTACTGAGGAACCGCACATTTAACAAAATCACGGAAGGGGGCCGAGTCTACCAACTGAAAAGGCAGCAGTTGAAGTGCTAGCAATTTAGCCAAGCTAGCATTCAACCGCTGGGCATGTGGATGGCTTGGAGTAAACTTCTTTTGACGGTCCAGCAGCTGGGGCAGGGAAATTTGCCTGGTACAATCGGACGTCGGTGTACTGCTAGCAGAGTGCCCGCAAGTACTTGGCTGTGACACACCTAATTCTACACCTTCATTCCTCTCAGTGCAGCTTTCAGAGAGGACTGAAGGTATAGTGGGGTTGGAGATCCAATCTGATGAGGAGCAAGGAGAGGTCCGCTTTGTTCTTTGGTGTGGGTCTTTAAGGTGCGCTTGCCAACGAGCTGCATGGCAGGTCAACATATGTCTGGTCATGCTTGTGGTGCCCAAGTGGCTGATGTTTTGGCCACGCGAGATACGCATGAGACATATGTTGCAAATAGCAGTGGTGCGATCTGATGCACTCGTCTCAAAAAAGGCCCACACCAAAGAACTTTTGTAATAACGTGCAGAGGCAGCACCCTGTACAGGCGGAGCTCTGCGGTGTGATTCAGTTGGTGTGCTGGCCTCAAGCTGGCCCCCGGAGGGCATCCTGCCTCATTGCAGATGTGCCGTCTCCTCCTCCTCCTCCTCTCTCCGTTCAGGCACCCACATGGCGTCAGTGACCTCATCATCCCCTCCCTCTTCACCACTGGAGCAAACCTGGCTGTAAGCTGCAGCTGGTGGAACATGACTGCCAGATTGCTGTCTTTCAGCATCCCCTCTCTCTGCGCTCACGCTACTGCCTTCCTCTAGCTGGGTATCATCATCGGAGCCTTCAAAACGCTGGGCATCCTCCTGGAGCATGTACCCAACACTGTGCTCAAACAGTTCGGGGGACTCCTCAGGAGGACATGGTGGGTCTATGGAAGGGGTGCCTGATGATGAAATTGAGTACGCGTTGGCAGCTGCTTTGCCAGTACCCTGAGCCTGGGTGAGAGAGGATGAGGAGGGTGAGGAGGGCTTGGTCATCCACTCTACCAAGCCTTCGGCATGATGCGGCTCAACATGTCCAGCTGACGAAAATAAGGACAAGCGTGTCCCATGGCCACGTGCTAATGACAATGCACCGCGTCCACGACCAGCACTGTTGTCTCCAGACACAGAGCCTGCTTGCCCTGTTTTCTTGGCTTGTGACTGTCTGCCTCTCCTTGTTGGTCTTCCAGACATTGTAATGGGTAGTGTATATTGTGCTATACTCACACAGCACACACACACTAACTCCTGCAGATGGCTGCCTTAGATGACAACAGGGCAGAAGGGCAGATACAGGGTGAGGTGGTTTAGTGTGCTGTGCTATACTCACACAGCACACACACACTAACGCCTGCAGATGGCTGCCTTAGATGACAACAGGGCAGAAGGGCAGATACAGGGTGAGGTGGTTTAGTGTGCTGTGCTATACTCACACAGCACACACACACTAACGCCTGCAGATGGCTGCCTTAGATGACAACAGGGCAGAAGGGCAGATACAGGGTGAGGTGGTTTAGTGTGCTGTGCTATACTCACACAGCACACGCACACTAACTCCTGCAGATGGCTGCCTTAGATGACAACAGGGCAGAAGGGCAGATACAGGGTGAGGTGGTTTAGTGTGCTGTGCTATACTCACACAGCACACACACACTAACTCCTGCAGATGGCTGCCTTAGATAACAACAGGGCAGAAGGGCAGATACAGGGTGAGGTGGTTTAGTGTGCTGTGCTATACTCACACAGCGCACACACACACTAACTCCTGCAGATGGCTGCCTTAGATGACAACAGGGCAGAAGGGCAGATACAGGGTGAGGTGGTTTAGTGTGCTGTGCTATACTCACATAGCGCACACACACACACACTAACTCCACACACCGCCCTGTCCAGCGAGGCATGGACATTGCCTTCCACATGCCGGTAGAGAGCCGGAATCGCCTTCCGTGAGAAAAAGTGGCGTTTGGGAACCTGCTACTGAGGAACCGCACATTTAACAAAATCACGGAAGGGGGCCGAGTCTACCAACTGAAAAGGCAGCAGTTGAAGTGCTAGCAATTTAGCCAAGCTAGCATTCAACCGCTGGGCATGTGGATGGCTTGGAGTAAACTTCTTTTGACGGTCCAGCAGCTGGGGCAGGGAAATTTGCCTGGTACAATCGGACGTCGGTGTACTGCTAGCAGAGTGCCCGCAAGTACTTGGCTGTGACACACCTAATTCTACACCTTCATTCCTCTCAGTGCAGCTTTCAGAGAGGACTGAAGGTATAGTGGGGTTGGAGATCCAATCTGATGAGGAGCAAGGAGAGGTCCGCTTTGTTCTTTGGTGTGGGTCTTTAAGGTGCGCTTGCCAACGAGCTGCATGGCAGGTCAACATATGTCTGGTCATGCTTGTGGTGCCCAAGTGGCTGATGTTTTGGCCACGCGAGATACGCATGAGACATATGTTGCAAATAGCAGTGGTGCGATCTGATGCACTCGTCTCAAAAAAGGCCCACACCAAAGAACTTTTGTAATAACGTGCAGAGGCAGCACCCTGTACAGGCGGAGCTCTGCGGTGTGATTCAGTTGGTGTGCTGGCCTCAAGCTGGCCCCCGGAGGGCATCCTGCCTCGTTGCAGATGTGCCGTCTCCTCCTCCTCCTCCTCTCTCCGTTCAGGCACCCACATGGCGTCAGTGACCTCATCATCCCCTCCCTCTTCACCACTGGAGCAAACCTGGCTGTAAGCTGCAGCTGGTGGAACATGACTGCCAGATTGCTGTCTTTCAGCATCCCCTCTCTCTGCGCTCACGCTACTGCCTTCCTCTAGCTGGGTATCATCATCGGAGCCTTCAAAACGCTGGGCATCCTCCTGGAGCATGTACCCAACACTGTGCTCAAACAGTTCGGGGGACTCCTCAGGAGGACATGGTGGGTCTATGGAAGGGGTGCCTGATGATGAAATTGAGTACGCGTTGGCAGCTGCTTTGCCAGTACCCTGAGCCTGGGTGAGAGAGGATGAGGAGGGTGAGGAGGGCTTGGTCATCCACTCTACCAAGCCTTCGGCATGATGCGGCTCAACATGTCCAGCTGACGAAAATAAGGACAAGCGTGTCCCATGGCCACGTGCTGATGACAATGCACCGCGTCCACGACCAGCACTGTTGTCTCCAGACACAGAGCCTGCTTGCCCTGTTTTCTTGGCTTGTGACTGTCTGCCTCTCCTTGTTGGTCTTCCAGACATTGTAATGGGTAGTGTATATTGTGCTATACTCACACAGCACACACACACTAACTCCTGCAGATGGCTGCCTTAGATGACAACAGGGCAGAAGGGCAGATACAGGGTGAGGTGGTTTAGTGTGCTGTGCTATACTCACACAGCACACGCACACTAACGCCTGCAGATGGCTGCCTTAGATGACAACAGGGCAGAAGGGCAGATACAGGGTGAGGTGGTTTAGTGTGCTGTGCTATACTCACACAGCACACACACACTAACGCCTGCAGATGGCTGCCTTAGATGACAACAGGGCAGAAGGGCAGATACAGGGTGAGGTGGTTTAGTGTGCTGTGCTATACTCACACAGCACACGCACACTAACTCCTGCAGATGGCTGCCTTAGATGACAACAGGGCAGAAGGGCAGATACAGGGTGAGGTGGTTTAGTGTGCTGTGCTATACTCACACAGCACACACACACTAACTCCTGCAGATGGCTGCCTTAGATGACAACAGGGCAGAAGGGCAGATACAGGGTGAGGTGGTTTAGTGTGCTGTGCTATACTCACACAGCACACACACACTAACTCCTGCAGATGGCTGCCTTAGATAACAACAGGGCAGAAGGGCAGATACAGGGTGAGGTGGTTTAGTGTGCTGTGCTATACTCACACAGCGCACACACACACTAACTCCTGCAGATGGCTGCCTTAGGTGACAACAGGGCAGAAGGGCAGATACAGGGTGAGGTGGTTTAGTGTGCTGTGCTATACTCACATAGCGCACACACACACACACTAACTCCTGCAGATGGTTGCCTTAGATGACAACAGGGCAGAAGGGCAGATACAGGGTGAGGTGGTTTAGTGTGCTGTGCTATACTCACACAGCACACACACACTAACTCCTGCAGATGGCTGCCTTAGATGACAACAGGGCAGAAGGGCAGATACAGGGTAAGGTGGTTTAGTGTGCTACTGCTGTGCTATACTCACACAGCACGCACACACACTAACTCCTGCAGATGGCTGGATTGGTAGAGATTGAGACCAGCACTGAGAAGAATAAACTATCCCTGCCTATTTTTCCTCTTTCCCTACAGTATTCCCCACACAGAAATGAATCACAAGCAGATATAGCGTGTACACCGTGCAGTAAAGTCTGTCACTGACACCGTTCCTAACGCCAGAACACACTACACAAGGCCGCCGGCGCGGCGGCCTTATATAGTGTGGGGCGTGTACTAAACCCCCTGAGCTATAATTGGCCACAGGCATCCTGCCTGTGGCCAATTATTGCTCTCCTCGCCGCTGGCTCTATGATTGGCCAAGCATGCGGGGTCACAGTGCATGCTTGGCCAATCATCAGCCAGCAATGCACTGCGACTGGCACAGTGCATTGTGGACCGTTTGCATCACACGAATTTGATGCAAACGGCCCTCAGAGTTCTGGTTTCGACGAGCGGTCGAGCGGCCGATGTTCGATTTGTACATGTGTTCGAATCGAACACCGGGCCCATCCCTAGTCCCCACTTGGTTGTGCAGGGAAGGGATGGCTCGCCTGGAAAAGTAGTAGTGGCTGGGCACGACGTACTGTGGGACAGCCAATGCCATCATGCTTTTAAAATTCTGCGTCTCCACCAGATGGAATGACAGCATTTCAAAGGCGAGGAATTTTAAAATGCTGGCACTCAGGGCCAGGGTTCGCGGGTGGCTAGGGGGGTACTTCTTCTTCCGCTCCAGTGTTTGGGAGATAGAGAGCTGAACGCTTCCATGGGACATTGTGGAGATGGTTGGTGACCCCATGTGGTAGTGTTGCTGGCAGATCCTCTGTTTGCGGGTTGGCAGGTGCCACTGTCACTACAGAGGTGGATGAAGAGGCCGAGACTGCAGCAGAAGAGGAAGCAGGAGGAGCCAGAGATCTTTCTTGGTTTTTGAGGTGTCTACTCCACTGCAGCTCGTGCTTTGCACTTAGATGCCTGGTCATGCAGGTTGTGCTCAGGTTAAGAACATTTATGCCTCACTTAAGGCTCTAATTGCACAGCATGCAAACCACTTCTTGTCATCAGCACATTGTCTGTAGAACTGCCATGCTAGGAAACACCTTTGACCTGGCTTTGGTGTGCTCGGTCCCTTGCTGTGTTGGGTCTTTTGCACCGTGCTCCCTCTTCTGCTGTGCTGGTGGCTCTGTGCGACCACCACCTCTTCCTTTGAACCACACTGGTCACCTGCATGACGTTGATTCCATGTGGGGTCGAGGACCTCATCATTCTCCACATCATCTTCCACCCAGTTTTCACCCCTGCCCTCCTTGTCGGTCTGCACAATTGCGAAAGCAGCAGCAGTTGGCACCTGTGTTTCGTCATCATCCGAGACGTGCTGCGATGGTCCCATGTACTTATCTTGAAACATAAGTGGTTGGGCATCGGTGCACACAATCTCTTCCACTTCTGGGGCAGGGCTAGGTGGATGGCCCTGGGAAACCCTGCTAACAGAGTCATCAAAAAGCAGAAGAGACTGCTGCATGATTTGGGGCTCAGACTGCTTGGCTGATTTGCAAGGAGGTGAGGTGAAAGACTGATAGACATCGACTGCAGGTGCCAACTCTGATCTTTCAGCAGGAGACTGGGGGGAAGACAATGTTAAGGAACCGGAGGCACTGTCAGCAACCCAATCTACTATCGCCTGTACTTGTCGTGGCCTCAACATTCGTACAGCCGCATTAGGCCCGACCAAATACCGCTGCAGGCTCTGTCGCCTACTCTCACCTGAGGAAGGTGTTTCACTTGTGCGTGTAGCTGGCACAGATCGACAACGGCCTCTCCCTGCAACAGGAGCTCCACCAGCAGCACCACGACCGGAGCCACGTCCCTTCTTTGATGTTCTCCTCATATTTCAAAAATTTAGGATCTTGCCCTAAATGGGTGTTTTTAGAATAGCAGAATAGAGCAAACGTATCTAAAGGGTGTATGTCACACATACAGATATGCAGAAAATGCTATTCAAAAAAAAAATGTTTTGCCTTAAATTTTTTTTTTTTTAAATAAACGAATAGAAGAAAACTATCTAAATTGTGTATCTTACACCTACAAATATGCACAAAACACTGCAAAATATATTTTTTTTGCCCTAAATGGGTGTTTTTGGAATAGCAGAATAGACCAACAGTATCTAAAGGGTGTATGTCACAGTAACATATACAGTGCTGGTGCACTGAGCTTGCATAAAATGCCCACCGACGCCAACCTAACTAACAGACAGATAAAAATTATCTTTTCTCTGGCACTGGGCTCAGGGCAGTGTAAAAAGATTTTGCACTGCACCCACACAAGAAAATCAATGTTGATCGCTGAGTAATTAGAATAGATTTCTGAATCAGGACGCCTATCTAATTCTCTCCCTCAAAGCAGCAGCAACCTTTCCCTACACTATCTATAGCAGAGTGACGTGCTGTGCTGTGTGCCTCTATCTTATATAGAGGCTGGGTCACATGCTGCACTGGCCAATCACAGCCATGCCATTAGTAGGCATGGCTGTGATGGTTTCTAAGGGCAAACAAGTTAAATGAATGTTGATTGGCTGCCCTGCAGCTTTTTAAAAAGCGCCATTACATTGCCGAACACTGAACTCAAACCCGAACATACAGTAAAAACCCAAAAGTCCACTACGAACCCGAACTTTACAGTTCGGGTTCGCTCAACCCTAGTGTGGAGTTAATAGTGAAGTGTGTTTCTTGTAGGCACACAATATGAGCCTTTCTGTTATGGAAAGTACGGAATGCTTTGTTACTTTTCTGAGGAACATTTATACCCTGAACATTCAGGGATAGGATATTCAATGGTGCCATAGTAACAGATCAAATAGGTTTTACTTACTGAGTATTATACAATACTGACTGTGCGGATCGACCTGTGTGGACTTAAAAAAAGAAAAGGTAGATAAGAATCCAATGGAGTGAAGAAAAAAATTATACATTTTTTGAATCAATATATATAAGTAATTGCAAGTAGCCGTGATAGAGAATATAGATCTCCATCAGGGGGAAAAATGCCTTTGTCAGACTCCCACATATTATGGGTGGGAGAACGAGGAATGCAGGTTACCTAATATTTGTAGTATTAGTTATTCCGTGGTGATTGTGCAGTGTTTACATCACCTTAGGTTGATTAATTCAGTCAATGACGTACTATTCAGAACTTTGGTAAGGATAATGACCATTTTTAGAATAGTTTGAAATTGAACCTATTGGAATTCTGAACTGGAACAGATTCTCTAATAAATTGGGGATTAAGAAACTATAAAGTTGCTTACTTACTTTTTATGTACACATTTAAAGTAATTACTAGTTCTTTTATATTTAAGTTTAATAACCTAGAACAATCAAAAAAACTGTCACATATTTCAAGTATATGTTCTTGCATAAGTATGATAATTCAGAAAATTGAGAGTATGTTGAAACTAATTGGATCAGTATGAATTCAAAAGAAAAAGGGGTAATCAGGCAATAATATACTTAGTTTGTAGAAATCCCCTGTTACTCTTGGATCCTTTTTCTGCACGTATGCAGCTGGTAATAATCCATCTATTATTATAGAATTAAATGACTGAATAAGATATTCCCTATTGTATTTTTAGGGTCTGAAGCATGAAGAACCAGTAATAATAAGGCATATCATTTGTAGGTAACATGACCCTATATAGTATGTGGATACTAGGACAAGGTCACATTTAGCTATATTTTAAAAATATTTTTTTATAGAGAACAGTCTCTAATTGAGTGTACTGAAAAGATACTAGAGTTTAAGTTGTTAGTCCATTGAGTCTTCTTGGTCTAAGGATGGAGGGGCAAAACGGCTTCTCTTGTGGGTATGGTGACTTCCATTTTGCTCTGAAATTTTCTGAGTGCTGTTTGGAGGTGAAGATGAGGCCATTCTTCTGCGTGAAAAGGAATTGCTGCATGTGGGTTCCATCAGGTTCAGCTTTAGAAGGGTCAGTTGTAGTTTATATACAGAACTACTCCTGTATTTTGTACCTTGGTAGGTGAATATGACAGAGGAGAGGAGTCCCCATTGGTACATAATGTTGTGGCGTTGCAGTTCCATTAGCTGGGGTTTCATGGAGCGTCTTTTAGCAATAGTAAGTTGGGATAGGTCAGCAAAAAGTTGATATTTGTGGCCTTGAAAATTCAGCTCTCTTTTCTCTCTTGCTGCTGCTAGTATTTGCTATTTTGTCCTGTAATAATGGAACTTTGTGATTATATCACGTGGGGGTCCATCCGTCTTTTTAGCTGTAAGGGCTCTGTGCAACATTCGATTGGAATAACTGGTTGCAATTCTTGGAATAGGGCTGTGATTGTAGATTGCAAGTCTGTCACCGATTCAGGAATTCCCCTTATGTGCCAGTTTGGAACGTCTGGCTCTATTTTCATAGTCTTCTAATTTAGTTTGGAGTATTAAATTCTCTTCTTTTAGGTTTTCCATTTCAGTCATATTGTCTTGAGTTGTGTTTTCAATTTCAACCATTTTGATTTCTAAAGCTGCAGTGCGGTTACCAAGCTCTCTGATTTTTTTTAGTTAGGCTGCTTGTTATTTGTTCTGAGGTCTGTTTTAATGCTTTATGAAGCATTTGTTCAAATTGTAATAGTAATGCTGGGGATGCTGAGGAGGCTTGTGTGGAGCTCTATGAGAGGATTTGTTTATTTGACTCAATTGGAGAGTCCTGTTGTGACAGTTTCTGTCTATGGGAGCACACTGAGGCTGTGAATGATGAGGGAGCCGGCGCCATTTTAGCTGCGTCTCTGTTTCCCTTATGAGGGAATTTTTAGATTTGCCACGGCTCCCCCCCATTACCATTATTTCAGCCCAAACTGCCACAGTTTGTTCCCAGGGGCATCGAGGTTCGGCTGGGTACCTTTTGAGCCTGCTGTCTGTCTGTTTGTCCTTCTCTCCTCCGGGGTGCAGAGATCTAGCAATGCATGTCTGCCTCGCTATACTCCACATGCGCCCCCATCATTTATTTTCCAATACAGTCTAAAATTCTTGTTAGTTTATGGAAAGTCATGCAGTTAAATCTGCCACTGTATTTTGGTATGACCTAAACTGAGAACTTCCCTGTATTGTCACAGATTATCTCTATTGTTTCATGAGCCCTGAAAACTAAAGCTGGGTTTACACATATCTAAATTCAGCTAGTCAGCAGGAACCAGCTGAATTGTGATCCATGTGTAGCCCTGCCTGTTCAACAGAAGCCAGTTGTTTGACCATGTTCTGTCGAATGGTCCTCCTTGAAAAACAGAATTCAATCAGCTGATGGCTGCAGAACTGATCTGTGTATTCTGATGGGAGGAGTCCCCACTGTCAGAATACAATAGTGCAGCAAGGAATATCCCAGCATCCGTATCACTTATGAGGATGCTGGGATCTGCAAGGTGTGTTTTTTAACAGCTGATGGATGGGAATACTACACTTTGACTTATGAAGGAGCTGAATAATGTACCTGTAGGCTGAATCTGTGGTTTTGAATGTTTCAATCTGCCCTTTGAGATGAAAGTATTGACTCATAGCCAACAGCGTTAATGTGCAGTCAATAAAAGTAATTGTAGTGGATCTCAGAGCGCTGCTTTTGTGTTTGATGTATTGAGAATGAAAGTAGGGGGAACACAATAGTGCCCCCTACCTATGAGAATTAGGAACAAATCAAATGGGCAGTTTGCAGTTTTAAAATACAGTTTTTTAATTGCTTACTTACCTGTCAGCTGATATTTGAATTCTGGAAGATTCCACAGTTGTCAGGTGACTCAACGAACCTATAAGAAGAAAGAAGAGGTTATAAAAGACATCAGATCAACATTTTTTATCAGAACAACAGCTGCAGCAGAAGAAAAGGCATCCTCTGTGTTGTTCTCCCTCTCACCATTCATTCTTTACTGCATCAGCTGATGGAGAGGGCCTCTGCTCGTGATGGCGATGCCTGGATGAGATTTTGCCTGACATCCGCTCCTCCCATGGCTTCTCTGCCGCCTCTTCCCCCTCCATTTGCGGCTTCTGTTCCTGGATTGTCCACTCTGGTGTATCCTGTACCTCCTGCCCAGGGCCATCTTAAGAGCGTTATAGGCCCCCGGGCAATACATTGCACTGGGGCCCTGTCTACACGATCATGCACGAGAATAAAAATGCAAATCATCAATAAGGCTATATTTATTGGTACCTCCAACAAAATCAGTGTTTAAAAATGAACACAACAATATAACACGAGTTTAATGGGCACAGTGGCAGCGTTTGATGGGCACAGTGGCAGCGTTTGATGGACATAGTGGCTGAGTTTAATGGGCACAGTGGCAGCGTTTGATGAGCACGGTGGCAGCTTTTGATGGGCACAGTGGCAGCTTTTGATGGGCACAGTGGCTGTGTTTGATGGGCACAGTGGCAGCTTGATGGGCACAGTGGCAGCTTCGATGGGCACAGTGGCTGTTTAATGGGCAAAGTGGCTGTTTGATGGGCACAGTGTCCGCTTTTGAGGGGCACAGACAGTGGCTGTGTTTGATGCACAACTTGAACTTATTTAAGTAGACATTGTTAGACTTACTTGAGGCCACCGGCCTGGTGCAGTACAGTGTGTCACTCACAGCAGAAAGGCAGCGCCAGCTATCAAGGCATGGCAGTGGTGGGCGGAGCCTGTTCACTAGCCACTGGGGCAGCCGCGGTGCACTATGAATGCTGGGGCGGTAGCGGCCTCTGATTGACGTCACTGGTTGCTAGCTAGATGCCGGCCGGCGAAGTGAGCAACCAGTGCAGTCAGTCAATTTAACCACTTACCGATCACTCACTGTATATATCCGTCATTTTTTTGAAGAGGGATATCTCGGTAACGACAGCAGCTGCTGCCACAACCGAGGTATCCCTCTTCACAGTGAGCGGTCCCCTTTCCGATAATGGTGGTCTCTGCGGCGGGTTCGCCGCGAGATCACCGTTATCGGTGGCGGGAGAGCTGCCCCCCCCCTCCCGCCGCTCTCCCGTGCCTTCTGCCGCTTACCGGAGCCGTCGGCAGCGGCAGATGCGATCGGGTCCTTTCCCTGCCTGTGTATAGAGATGAGTGAGGCTAAGATGGCCCCCACTCATCTCTATACCATAGGAGGGCGGAAGCGACGTCAAAATGTCACTTCCGCCCATATGTCTTAAAGGGGAATTTCCAAATGTCATTTTTTTTAAATGATTTTTTTTTTTTTTGCATTCAAGTCCAAATATGAGATCTGAGGACTTTTTGACCCCAGATCTCATATTTAAGAGGACCTGTCATGCTTTTTTCTATTACAAGGGATGTTTACATTCCTTGTAATAGGAATAAAAGTGATCCATTTTTTTTTTTAAAACAGTGTAAAAAATAATAAAATTAAGTAAAAATAAATAATAAAACCCCCCCAAAAATTTTCAAAACACCCCGTCCCGACGAGCTCGCGCGCAGAAGCGAACGCATACGTGAGCAGCTCCCGCATATGAAAACGGTAGTCAAACCACACATGTGATGTATCACCGCGATCGGTAGAGCGAGAGCAATAATTCTAGCCATAGACCTCCTCTGTAACTCAAAAAATGCAACCTGTAGAATTTTTTAAATGTCGCTTATGGAGATTTTTGAGGGTAAAAGTTTGACGCCATTCCACGGGCGCAATTTTGAAGCAGGACATGTTGGGTATTAATTTACTCGGCGTAACATTATCTTTCACAATTCAAAAAAAATTGGGCTAATTTTACTGTTGTCTTTATTTTTTTTATTCAAAAAAGTGACTTTTTCCCAAAAAAAGTGCGCTTGTAAGACCGCTGCGCAAATACGGTGTAAAAAAAAGTATTGCAATGACTGCCATTTTATTCTCTAGGGTGTTAGAAAAAAAACAATATATAATGTTTGTGGGTTCTAAGTCATTTTCTAGCAAAAAAAACTGTTTTAAACATGTAAACACCTAAAATCCAAAACGAGGCTGGTTGCAGAACTGAGGACCAGCCCTGGATGGGGCCCTCCAGACAAGTGGGGCCCCTGGGCAACTGCCCAGCATGCCCAATGGAAAAAACGGCCCTGCTCCTGCCTCCACGGCTGCCTCTTCCTCCCCCCTTGCATGCCTTCCAGTCCAGGCGGTGTCTACTTCCCCTGTATTTCCATCTGTTTCAGCTCCTCCTCCGATGCAGCCTCTTACTGTGCCCCCAGCTCCTTCATCGTGTAGCCGATCCTCCGTTCCGCCTCTGACTCTTGATGTCTCCTCTCCCCTGGACTCAGTTCTGATATCATATGCAATGCGGGAGCATTCGCAGTGTTGCTGGGATGTCCACAACAGAGAAAACAGAAGCCAGTCCGTCGGATCGAATTCCGGGGACCGCCAGCTCCTAAAAAAAGTAGAGGTATTGGTAATGTTGTGAATTCTTCCCTATGCTTAAACTCTGCTTTGTCTACAAATAATGTGCCTGTTAATGTTAATGTATTCTCACACAGTGCCTCACCTGATGTTCGCCCTATATCTCACAGTATGCATACTTTTTTTTAAATCAGAAAAAGGTTTTATTGAAAAAAAGACAAACAGCAATACATTCAGATGGGTACAATCACAATAAGGCACAAAGGTGTTACAGCAACTAAATGCACATGTAAACTGCATATTATAGCACTACATTCGTTATTGAAAAGGTTAATATTCACGTAGCTACCGCGTACTTGAACATGTATACAGAGCCTACTGTCCCGGAAATCCTGGATAAGATCGTGGATCGTACCAACAGAAACATATGTCCAAACAGTAAACCAGGTAGTCCAAGAAGTACCAATCAGGATTCGTGGACATTTTTCAAGATATAGCCAAGTAATAGAAAATTAAAGAAACAAAGAAAGGAAGAAGGAAAGAAAAACAACTGTAACTTCACTTCACTCTTTGCAGTTTAATAACCAAGTATTTGTATGTGCCATGACTCTCTTCCACCACCGTACTTATGAATTTCCCA
Source organism: Lithobates sylvaticus (assembly GCA_028564925.1). NCBI lineage: Eukaryota > Metazoa > Chordata > Amphibia > Anura > Ranidae > Lithobates > Lithobates sylvaticus. Next base: position 328,516,511 of record CM053028.1, on the reverse strand, counting down.
AGAGTAGATACTTTCGTCATACTCTCCTCTTTCAATAAATTACATTTGCAGTAATCTGTCTCTGATCAATTGGGTTGGGGCCAGTCCCGGGGTATCTAACCATGGTTGCCATAATGCGAAAAATTTCCTTTGAACATTCCTGTGTTGGTAGGTGAGTTTTTCCCTTATTAGCATGCTGTTTACCATTTCCACCCAACCTTTCCCCGTTGGCACCCTGGGAGTTATCCAAAACCTTGCAATCGCCTTTCTGGCAAGGTATAGTAGACGTAAGATTGCAGTATGACCATTAGGCGAGAGTGAGGGTATCTCCAGTGCACCAAGGAGGCAAACCAGCCAGTCACTCAGAACCGGTATCTGAAACACTTGGGAAATGGTTGTCAGAACATATTGTCAATACCTGAACAATTTTGGACATTTCCACATCATATGTAACAAGTCCCCAGTTTCTCTATTGCATTTAGGGCATAAAGGAGAGTCACAGAATCCCCACCTGTGCAGTCTAGATGGAGTTCTATACACCCTGTGTAGTAGAAAAAGATGTGACAACCTATGTGACATTGATACTGAGACCAAGGGTGCGGATGTCAGGCAAAGTTCACATTGTTCTCCGTCAATAGGACCTAGATCCTTTTCCCATCCCTTTCTACAGGGCAGTGTGGAGGCATCATGTGATCTCTGGATTAGTTTGGTATATACCCTGGAAATCATAAACTTCCTGTCTTCCGCCAGCATCACATCAGACAGCAAAGGATGCGACACTGTCACAAGAGAGGATGATCTGAGTTCACTGTTCACCGCATGCCTGAGCTGTAGGTATTGGTAGAACTGGGTTCTAGGGATTGCAAATTCTTCCTGAAAATTCATGAAGGATTTAAACGTAGTGCCACTGAACAACTGAGGAATGTACAATACCCCCATAGTTTCCCATTGTTGAAAATTTACAAGTTTATATAGTTCCTTATAGTACTTGTTCCTCCATATTGGGGTAAATGAACATGCTCCCCTAATTTTCATAAGAGTCCTGATGTATTTCCACAGAGTGTTCAGTAGCACCACGGTGGGGAGTGCTTGTGGTAGGTGAGTAAGACCCGCCTCTAAATGTGATAATGCTGGTAGTATAGAGTCAGTAGGAAAAAGTACCAGTCTAATGGGGTCATCCGTCTCTAAATTCCCCCAGCTACCCATACTATGTAGCATCTGGGATGCTACATAGTATGATCTTGCATGGGGGATTGCTAGTCCACCCTGATCCTTTGCTAGTTGCAGTGAATGTAGGCTAATCCTTGCAGGCTTTTTCCCCCAAATCAAGTCTCTAAATTGAGCGGCAATAAGGGCAAACCACTTGTGTGGAATCCACACTGGGGCCTTGTGGAACACGTATAGTAATTGTGGGGCCCACACCATTTTGATTAAATTTGCCCTCCCTGTGACAGAGAGGGGTAGTTTCACCCATGATGAACATTTCATCCTAAATTTATTCAGTAGGGGAGTTAGATTCAGGGTTAAGTATCACAAGGGGTCCGGTGACACTTGTATGCCAAGGTATCTAAATTCCTCCACTATAAGTATGTCCTCTGCGCAACTTGGCAGAGGTTTAGGTAGGGGGTCTAATGGCAGTATTACTGATTTATTCCAATTTATACTAAATCCCGACAACTCAACGAATTGGGCTATTAAATGCATTACGTTTTTCAGAGAGCTGTCAGTGTCTCCGAGGTAAATTAGTGTATCATCTGCATATAGGGAGATTACATCCTGTCTAAGACCTCAGCGAAAACCTACAATGTCTTGTGAAGCCCTAACGTGAATAGCCAGGGGTTCCAATGCCAAGGCAAACAGCAGGGGTGACAAGGGGCACCCCTGCCGTGTGCCTCTGAAAAGTCTAAAAGATTCAGAGATGTCTCCATTAATTCTCATTCTAGCCGAGGGGGTATTGTATAGTAGTTGAACCCATTTCAAAAAGGTAGGGCCCACCCCAAATCTAGTCAATGTTTCCCAAAAGTATGTCCATTCGACGCTGTCAAATGCTTTGGCAGCGTCTAAGGAGAGAATGGCTCTATTTCCAGGGTTATCAATGGGTATTTGTAGGTTGAGAAACAATCTGCGTAGATTCAGAGCAGTTGATCTAGTCGGTATGAATCCCGATTGGTCCTTATGAATTACTGATTGTATACATTTTGCCAATCTATTAGCCAAAACTCTGGCTAGCAGTTTGAAATCGAATGTAAGCAATAAGATGGGCCTGTACGAGTCAGGGGATAATGCATCTTTCCCAAGTTTCAATAGGACCACTATCAGCGCCTCTCTCATAGAGGCGGGGAGCTGTCCAGTCACAAACGCCTCCTTGTAAACTTTAAGGAGGATCGGGAGCAACTGTGCGGAGTACCGTTTGTAGACTTCCGATGGAAGTCCATCAGATCCGGGTGCCTTCCCATTCTGTGCATAAGCTAAGGCCTCTAAAAGGTCTTCTTCTGTTAATGGGGCGTTTAGTAGGTTGGTGTCTGTGGTGGACAATTTAGGTATGGGATATTTATCTAAAAATGAGTGAATGTCCTCTACTGATGGGTGCACCTTCGAAGTATAAACCCCTTGGAAAAATTCCCTAAAAGCATGCATAATTTCTGGCGTGGATTGATATGTAGATCCCTGAGAGTCTAGTATCTCTACTATGTGCGACTGTGGTTGTTGTGAATTGGCCAATAGGGCGAGCATGTGGCCCGTGTTTTCCCCTTCTTCAAACTGTGCCTGCTGCAAGAAAAAAAGTTTATTTTCTGCTATCTGTAGTGATACATTTTTTTAGCATAGACTGTGCTGAGAGCCACAATCTTTTAGAATTATCATTGGGGTCTGCTATATAAAGCGCTTCCGCTTTCTGAGCCTCTGTCAGTATCATGTTCTCCCACTCCTTAGTTTTTGTTTTAATGTGAGAAATTTCTCTGATGAACTGACCCCAGAGAAAGGCCTTAGCTGCCTCCCATACCACGGACAGCTCAGCAGAGTCTAGATGCTCAAAGAAAGTCATCAAGTTATTGCGTATTGGATCTGGGTCAGGTAAAAGTGACATCCAGAAAGGATTAAGTTTCCACATGGTTTTACCTCGGGCTGCTCCCAAGCGAATACCGATGGTGAGTGGGGAGTAGTCTGATACTTGTCTAACGTGATACTGTGCGGAGGCAATCAGAGGCAGCATATGTTCGTTCCCTAGACCCAGATCAATACGTGACAAGCCCCCTATTGAAGCTGACTGACAAGAGTACACATTGGCATCAGGGTTATGCATCCTCCATACATCCGTGAGACCTAGCTCCAGAAGTAGACGGGCAAAAGGTGTGGTTCGGTGTTGGGGCTGGGCCCCTTCCCCTCCACTAGCTCTAAGTTTATCTTTTCCTAGGTCAATATAGTTATTGAAGTCCCCTACTGCTAGCAATGGTATCCCCAGGTATCGTGACATATAATCCGCCAATATTGTAAGGAGCCGTGCCGAGAATGGAGGAGGAATGTATAACCCTGCAATAATACATTTAGTCCCAGAGAGGGAACATAAAATAAATATATAGCGACCCTCTGGGTCTATCTTAACATCCAACGGAGAAAATTGAATACCTCTTTTGATCAGTAGACTCACTCCCCTTGAGTACACTGAATATGTGGCATGGTACTGAGGACAAAATTGTCTTTGAGCTATCAATGGAGTGGACATCGGGGGAAGATGAGTCCCCTGTAGACAAATAACATCAGCATTCAAGCGCTTGATCGCACAAAGTACAGCCAAGCGCTTGAACGGGTTGTTTAAACCCCTAACATTCCACGTCATACATCTCGTCATCACAGACATTGATAGACTTGAACAATATTAAGGAGGATAAGTTTTACATAGACAACACGTGTGATGTACATTAACACTTGCATTCTTATATGCATTACCCATGGTTTGCACCTTGCCCTATAAATCTTAGCGGGCTGTAAGGTCTCCTGTAAAAACCAAAAAGTCCCGAGAGACATACCAGCGTGTGAGGTGTAAGACGCAGCATGCGGGTAAGGTATGGGAGAGGTCACGGACAAAAATCTGTGCCAAAAAGTGAAGAAGAAAAAAAAAAAGGAAATAAAAGGAAAAATAAAACCACGAAACAACAGGCCAACAGGGCCTTGTGGATCTCCCGCGTTGAAACTGGATGTCTTGCACTGACCATCCTGGGGGGCAACAGTGGAAGTGCACGTTAGTGTCTCAACTTCTCAGCAGCAAGAACCACGGCCCTAGTTCTTCGGTTAGTTTACAACAACAGGTAGATAGGCAGTGCTCTCCACCTTACCAAAGTGAACTGGGGAAACAGCGACATCAGTGAAACACTTCTTCTTGGAAAGTTCCTAGGTGTGATACTTCAGCGCGGGGCAGGGCGCCTATTGTGATCCGCACGGATGGATTGCTCCTCACAGTCCAGCCATTGCACAGCTGCTGCAGGGGTATCAAAAAATTGCACAGACCCTAGTACTTCCACACGAAGACGTGCTGGGTATAGCATTGCATATTTTAGATCAAGGTCTCTGAGTCAGCGTTTAACATCGTTGAATTTAGCTCTTTTCTTCTGCAATTCAGCAGAGAAATCCAGGAAGAGGGATACTTTAGTATTTTCAAGTTTGAGGGCTGCAGGCTTTATTCTGGCGTTGTGTAGTATTGCATCTCTATCCTTATAATTGAGGAGTTTAAACAGGAAGGGCCGCGGTGGGGCTCCAGGTGGAGGAGGCCTAGCTAGAACTCGGTGTGCACGCTCCACCGAGAACATGGGGGAGAACACTTCCCTACCAAATGTATTAGTCAGCCATCCTTCTATGAACTCCACTGGGTTTTTGCCTTCCATACGTTCTGGGATTCCTATGGCCCTTACATTGTTCCTCCTCATTCTGTTCTCCATGTCGTCTAAACGTGCGGCGTGTTGTGTGAGGAGGTGGTTATTATATGTAAGGTCATGCTGCATTGGTGCCATGTCATCCTCTATGGAGCTCACCCTCCCTTCTAATGCAGAGGTCCTTTCCCGCAGTTTTTGTGTATCCTGGCGCAAGAAAGTGATTTCAGTCTTAACCCCTTTGATTTCAGCAGTGAGGGCTGCAATAGATGTGTTGCAGGAGGTCACCGCAGCAAAAATGTCCCTCAGCGTGGGTTCACCTGCTGTGTCTGGGCTAGCTGGGCCTCGCAGCCTAGTAGTGGCGTCTTTAGGGGTACTCACTGTGTCCCAAGTAAATGAGGCTCCGTTCTCCTCCAGCGGTACTGTGTCATCTGTTTCAGATGCACCTCCGGATGAATCTCCAGCAGCGTTAGAAGAGGCAGCCTGTTCTGCCGACAGCGGCATGGAGAACAGCTTTTCAGCTGCCTCCCTGTGAAGTGTCTTTGCAGAGCGCTGTGCGTTGCGCCATTTTGGCCCATGAGGTCCGCGGAGCGGGACGAAGTGTGCCGTTTTGCGGCGGACATCTGGCTCAGCGAGGGGTTCTAAAGGTCCCAGCAGGGTCTGGAGGCTCTCCGGTCACCTGTGCGGCTTTCTTGGGGAAGAATAGGCTGTGTTTCCCAGGATAAATGAGAAGTTTCGGCGGATCTGACTAAAAGTGTGACTGGCTACATCCGCTGCCTGGCCACGCCCCTCACAGTATGCATACTTAAAAGTTACCAGCTCCTTCCTTAAACAAGGATCATTCTTTTGTTAACCCTTCATTTCTTCAGGTGGACATTCTTCTAGTGTTAATTGTTCATCTGAGCCATGTCAGTCTGCGTCCTTGTTGTTTGACAACCATATTATCAGATGCTGTGTCGCATTCATCACATTCAGCAGAAGTTTTACACACGTCCTCTGAACAGACTGCAATTTCAACTCCTATATCGCAGATTGATAATAATGGTGAGTCTGAACAATTACGTTCGTTGTTGCTTTCATTTAATTATTTTACTGATTATTTTAAAAGATGTCTTGGTAGCTTGCCTTCTGGTTCTGACAATTCTTTATTGCAGGCATGGAAAGATGCTGATATATCATTTTTTTAGGATTAGCATGGTTTTATTACGATGAATCTTTCCAATGATGTGGGTTTGTGGCTGAATCTCTTGATCCCTAGTAAACAAATAATTGCCACCTCAATCTTCTCAGCCCACCCCTTTTAAAAAGGGTTTATGCTTTGGGTTCAATGAGGGGCCATGTAAATGGTCCAATTCATATTGGTACAAACCTGAATGTGCTACCTGTTCTAGAGCTCCTTCTGCTATTCGTTGCTTCAAAGAATAATCTTCTGCTTCTACGTATCATTCTAGAGATTATTTTCATTCTGGCAATAATTCTGGTGAAGTTAATGGCCATGTTACCATTTCTTAAAATTGGCCAGACTGTCCAACAGCGGATCTAATCATTTTTTTTTTTCCTGTAGGTTTTCTATTGCCACAATTTACTGTCTTAGGTTGTGTTTGTTACGATAACCTCCCTTCAGTTCGTTGCGTCCCTAACATAGCATCTGAAATTTTTTTGAAAGAGGTTACAGAAGGCAGAGTTAATGGCCCCTTTGCGTCGCCACCATTTCAGAATTTCAGAGTCTCGCCTCTTGGCTTGATTCCTAAGAAGGAAAAGCACAGTTATGTTTGGTGCACCACCTGTTGTATCCTTCTGGTTTGTCTCTTAACGATGCTATTGATCCTATTGCGAGTTCTGTCTCTCAGGCCCCTTTCACACGGGCGGACCGTATGTCTGTATTTCATCCATCCGTTTTCGGATGAAATACGGACATACATGCATCCCTATGGGATAGCGGGTGTCAGCGGAAAAAAACTGTAAAATGCAAAACTCCGGTGGGTGTAACAAGATGTTCTCTTGGCCGCTCACATGGCCGGTCTCCTCCTGGGGAGCCTATACACTGGCTGTCCTTCCGCCAGGGTTGTATGGTATGCAGCATATAGATATTCCTGTCTAAAGAAATACATACTATCACTGTTGTCAAACGGAGACTTCCCCCCTACCCAATCGCTTTTTACCACCATCTGCTGCTGCAAGTGTATATTATGTCGTCTCAGCTCCCGCAATGAAGCCTGTGCCTCTGACCCTCTCCATGACGGATTTCAGGTGTCGCACTCTTTGCCAGGGTTGGAATCTGTCGCATCTGCTCCTGACGAGTGGGGAAACACCCACAAAATGCGTAGAGCTATACCCTGATGCCACAGCCATACCAATTACATTTTGATGATGATATCCCTGTCTAAAGAAATACACACTATCACTGTTGTCAAAAGGAGACTTCCCCCCTACCCAAGCGCTTTTTACCACCATCTGCTGCTGCAAGTGTATATTATGCCGTCTCAGCTCCCGCAATGAAGCCTGTGCCTCTGACCCTCTCCATGACGTTTTTCAGGTGTCGCACTCTTTGCCAGGGTTGGAATCTGTCGCATCCGCTCCTGACGAGTGGGGAAACACCCACGAAACACGTAGAGCTATACCCTGATGCCACAGCCATACCAATTACATTTTGATGATGGCACCAATACCATACAGTATTACTATATACACACTCCATGTGACTACCACTTTAGCTACCAGGCATGCCGTCTGTAGCGTATGCAGGTTATATTATTGTTCTAGATGCCACCAATTTGATTACTATGTACTCATTTAGATTATCTTTATTCATCATGCTTATATTTTGTACATACTACACATGGTTGTATATATATGAAATTAATCTTTTATTATATATTGACATGAAATAAATACTTTTATACCTTTAACAAGATGTTCTCTTGTACCCTTCTCAGTGTATCCTTACTGTGGAGGAGTGCTGGGTGTAGCAAGATGGTAGTCGATGAAACATCACATCCTTTACACATTCTGACGGGTCACCAAATCTGACGAAACACAGGCATAAAAGCTATTCTTTATTTTATGCTGGGTTTTGGTTCACCAGAAGTGTGCTAGCTGGAACCTGTGTTAAATCTCCTAATGGCTGTCAGTGTGATAGATTGATGTTCTGATGCCAGAGCTTTTGCCTAAAGTGATCGCTGGAGGTGCACAGTGCCTATAGCAATTCTAATGGTCTTTTGTTGTTGCATTTTTTTTTTTTTTGCATTAGCTTTGGTATTTTCTATGGTTTGGCAAAAATGTTGTGTAATTAATGATATGTGTAATTAATGATATGTACTACATATAGAAACAATTTAGGGAGATAACCAATGACAGCACCCATCATTGTGGGCATTATAAAAATTGTATAATGTATTTTTTTATTTTCCCCCATATACTTCTAGACAGGTCATATCTCAGAAATATTTAAGGCCCCGAGAACTCTCTCTCTCTCTCTCTCTCTCTCTCTCTCTATATATATATATATATATATATATATATATATATACATATAGATATATATATATATATATATACATATGTATACAGTATATATATATATATATATATATATATATATATATATATATACATATGTATACAGTATATATATCTCAAATATTGCTATCTACATATTTTTTACAAATTGTCTAGATGTCTCTCTGCTTATCATCATTTATCATAGCCAGGGTAGTGGGATTGTAAGTAAAGCCATAAAGCCATATACACAACCTTGTCGGACCCTAACACCAGACATGATCTTCCTTCATTGCACTGAAATGCATAGAAAGCCCGCTATGATGTCACTGGATCTAAAATCAGGCATTAGGCCCCTTTCACAATGGTGGCGCTTTACCGCTGTATTTGCAGGGGCTTTTAACACCCGCTAGCGACCGAAAAAGTGTTAAAATCACCCGCAAAGCGCTGCTGCAGCAACGCTTTGCCAGCGGTCTAGCTGCGCTGCCCCATTGATTTCAATGGGCAGAAGCGGTGGAGGAGTGGTATACACTCCGCTCCTTCACCGCTCCAAAGATGCTGCTAGCAGGACTTTTTTTACCGTCCTGCCAGTGCACTGCTCCAGTCTGAAAGCCCTTTGGCTTTCACACTGAAGAGACAGAAGCGGCTTATTCAGGGCGCTTTGCAGGTGCTATTTTTAGCGCTGTAGCGCCTGCAAAGCGCCCCAGTGTGAAAGGGGTCAAAGGGAAATCCCTTTTAGATAGTTGTCACCAAAACAAGTGTCTCTTTTGCAAGATTTCCCCTCTTTTAGATTTCTGATGATCCAATTACCCTTCCTGATGTGGATTAAAAAACACCATTCTACTCTTGGTACACCTAACCAAAAATGATAATGTGAAGGTCCACGCTAGTCATACTAGTTACAGCTAATGACAACTAAAAAAGTGCAGGGTGTGAAGAAAGCAGAAGACAAGTGCATTAAACAAAAATGTTCATGCTATGTTTACAATCAGTAATGTCATTCCATTAAGCGTAAGATGATTTTGTACGCTTTACAACATGCCTACAGCCATTTTATTGAAAGGACTGCAATGGTTTATGTTTCTGTTTATCAAATTATAGCAGCTTGTTCTCTGAGTGATTTGCAGGTATGTTAGAATGCATTAAGATAAAAAAAAAACTTCTGCCTTCACAACCCCTTTCAGTCGAGTAGCAGCTTTTAAATCTGCTCACTGCCATCTTCGTATCTAATCTCTCAGTTTCCCATTAGGCACTGCCATATTTAGGTAATGACATCACCACTATAATACTAAGCATGTTGCAAATTAACTGGAAATAGAGATTTGGGTTTCAGATGCCTGATGTCAGAGTTCAATTTATTTTGAAAATGGTGTTTTATTAGCTCTAAATCTATCTTTCTTATCATGAAGATCACCCATATCACAGTTGCAAAAGCTGATGACTCATTTCATTTTTATTTTTTTTTCAAATTTATGTTTAGTCTTACAGGTTTAATAAGTGTGTTAGTTCCTGCACATTTACTGAAAATAGAGATTATTATCTTTCTTATACTTGGAATTTTAAATCATATAATAAATCAAGAGAACATTACAGGGATTTAGTTTGTCTGAGCTGAGAAGTGTATGGGGTATTTGATGATTGCCAAATTTAATTCTGTACTAATTAGATCTGCAGTTCTGGGAATATTTTGATCATTAGGACAGTCTAATTAGGAGAACTCATGCCAAGGGTATCAAACGTTTTTTTTTGTCAACTTACTAAATGATTTAGCGTTTATATATTTTTTTCTTATATCTTATTATAATACATTTTGAGTGGTTTCTACTGAGACCATGACCCATGGCTTACCAAGAATTCAGTTCCACAGATATAAATCAGCTTCCCACAGCTCACTGTAGTGGAATCATTACAAACATCCAAACAATCATTAGCAGGCAATGAGGAGTGCTAATAATCAAAAGTATTCTGGGACCTAAGGTTTTCCCTAACATGTGAAGATAGAAAAGCAGCTTCACAGTTGAGCTATGGTTTTGCCTGTCTATGGCAGATGTCTGTAACAAATGTGGATCCACTATAATAAATATAACCCTCAAGGAATGTTTCAGAAATTATTACTATTATTATAAGTTTGTTGCAATGTTATGGTTCTTACTGAATTTCCTTTTTAACACAGCAAATAGCATTTTGTAAAGTGTAGTATATCATAGCACACAGATATGATTTTAAATTATCTAACTTATTGCACTAAAATGTAATCTCTGCATTACTTTGCATTACTGTGCTTTGTTCGTTTTTGTTTCTCTTTGCACTGCCAAAAGAGAGCAAGATGTTTTAGAAATTGAGCTGTGACAGTGAAAGTAGTCAGTACAAATAAGTGTAAGAGTTTTACTGGAGAAAAGAAAATGTTTGAGTCAACATGCTGAACATTTTTCTCAGTGTTTCCCAGTACATTTGTAACAGGCATAGAACCTTTGGAATACTCTCATCAACTGTCATAATGTCATCATAATTATGTATCAATTTCACAGGTAGTTCACAGGTTACTATGCGACACTAATCATATTGTAATTGAATGTTATTAAAAATGACCTTCCCTTTTCAATCTGCAGCCACTGTAATTTTCTGAGAATACACTGCAATATGGCTACCTGGAGTTTTCTGTTCACAGAATGTGTACTGACCACTCCCCAGAAACATCATTCCCTGCTTGTGTGATTGGCTCGCCAATTTTCCCAGAAGTCTGCCTAAGATACAAATCAGATTTCAGGCATCCCCTGCAACAAAAATGTAATTTTTTGAGAGATACTTTCAATAGGAATCCATCTAAAAGGATGCAGGCCCAGCATATTTTCCTTATTAGTGCCCTATAGCTCCACACCTGACAGTTAATTATGAAACCACTCCCCTTAGACTCACTCTAATGGCCCGTACACATGATCCGAATATCATACGACCGATTGTACGACCGTTTTCGGTTAATAATCGCAAGTAGAAATTGAACAGCTAAATAAAGTCACGAAAATTCTCGTACGATAGAAAAAAAAAAATCGGAAGTGATGTCATGTGTTGTAATGTATTTGTATTGTATTTTAGGACGACAACTATACTGACTAAATGAAAATCGTATGATCTGGAATCGTACGAGGAAAATTTCCGTGCATGTCTGATCGAATAATATCGGATGAATGGTCGTGATCGGCTGTCGAAAAGTAGTGTACACACGATCTGAAAATCGTATGATACTTCCTCGGACGACCGTTTTCGTACGATATTCGGATTGTGTGTACGGGCCATTAGGCAAAGACAAATACACGTGGATTTCTTCAGAATAACAAAAGGTAGGAATCTACAAAAAGGTTTGTTATAATCCTTGCAATGTACATAGATCACTCTGAGGGGAATGTTTTTTCATCAAGTATTATTTCTCTTGATACTGTGATTCTTATGAAATCCTGGCTTCTGCATGGGAGAGTGTGCCAGCATGGGCTTTTCCATCAATATCCTGGAACTATTTAAAAAGCAGACTTTGCATAGCAACCATTATTCACAATTAACTTTGAACTTTGATCTTTGCAACAGGGCTTCAAGTTTTTGTTTCAACCATTTTTATTGTATATGGAAACACAGGAACAGAAGTAGCACATAAGCTTCAGTTTATAAAATAAGTCATTCATTTGTTTTAACAATTCAAAAATAAACTATTAATAACCTAAATAAATACCTAGGAAAATCCTATACCAGGATTAGGATGTGAGGGATGAAATAACTTGCAAAGGGAAAATATCCATAATGGTAAGCAACTAGGGGAATAGAGGGATGTAGGGCAAGAGGAACAGGCAAAAACCAAGAAAGGAAGAGGGAGGTCAACGAATTTGTGAGCAGAAGGAGAGATGGAGGGGAGGAAGAAAATTTGAAGGGGAAAAATATATTTATGGAAGGGGTAAGGGGGAGGATGCACAGCAGGGTAGGACCCAAACACCATATGAACCCACATACTTCAGATATCATGTTTACCATTTATCTTTCAATTGTACCATTTTGCTTTCCCTCAGTGTCTAAATACACTACTAACAGGGAAAACAATCTGGAGTATTCTATTTCTCCAGAGGGCTGGAAAGATATTTGGTTTGATGCTTTGAAAGGTTTAGGCCCCTTTCACACCTAGGCGTTTTTCATGCGGTGCAGCGCTAAAAATAGCGCCTGTTCACCGCATGAAAAAATCCTGCCCCTTTAACTCCAGTGTGAAAGCCGGCGGGCGTTCACACTGGAGCGGTGCGCTAGCAGGATGACAAAAAAAGTCCTGCTAGCAGCATCTTTGGAGCGGGATAGGAGCGGTGTGTTCACCGCTCCTATACCGCTCCTTCCCATTGAAAAGAATGGGATACCGCGGTAAAACCGTGGCAATACCGCCGCAAAGAGACGCTACGGCGGCGCTCTGCGGGGGGTGTTTAACCCTTTTTCGGCCGCTCGCGGGGGGTAAAACCGCACCGCGAGCGGCCGAAAACCGCAGTAAAAACAACGGTAAAGCAGCGCTAAATATAGCGCTGCTTTACCGTCACCGCGGCTCACCGCCCCAGTGTGAAAGGGGCCTTAGTCTTAGCCAACTAGAAAGTGCTAATGCATTGGCACTTATTCATCTTTTGCCCTTTCTATGTAATACCTGCCTACATGTCTCAGTGGTTCAGGGGGTTTAAGCATATCTGCTGGGATTGCCTGAAGAGTAAATGCTTTTGGCCTTGCGCTTAGAAGATAGGTTATACTATACTTACTAGACCCCTCTGAAAGAATCCAGTGGAAATTCTTTTGAAAAAGATGGCTGAGTGTACTAAATTGCAATTTTAAATGGCAAATTTCAATATGCTGAAATGCATTTATCCATAAAGGAGCATCGGTGTGTCTCAGTAGGGGGAGGATATGTAATGTTCAAAGTGATATTGACCCTAGGTTTCCACTATTGTGACCTGAAAGTGGTGCGATTTTTCTGCGATTTGTTGCCACGATTTTTGCAATGATTTTTATCCGACTTAAGGCAATGCCTGTTTATTCTTGAGGTCTCTGGACCTCAAGTCGCATCAAAGTTGGACCAAAGTAGTGCAGGGACTACTTTGAAGTCACTGTGACTTGAAGTCACACAGATATGAACGGTACTCATTGGAAATCATGGGGTACGACTTGTCATGCACTTTGCAGTACCAAGTCGCAGGACAAGTTGCACAAGTTGAAACAGAGCCTAAAGGTTCAATTACAAACATGTCATACATTTCTGCTATGTGCAATTTTTTTTTCATAGAGCACCCCATATCTTCCTCTTCTGAGGGCCCCTGCTTGTGCTCCTGGCTCTTCCCCTCCAAACCACTTGCTAAGGGGGTACTCATGCAGGCTTGATCCTCAGCCACACTGTGTGCATCTATTGACAGGTGTGGATCATACCTTCTCCATCGTCACTAGGTTTCATTGACAGCAGAGAAAGCCAATGGCTCCCACTGCTCTTACAGAGCCCCATAAGGAGGGAGAGGGAGAGAATAACTGCTGATCTTGTGCACAGCACTGGACTGAGATCTGTTCAGGTAAGTATTTTGGGGGCTTGGGGGGAAACTGCACCTAAAAGGTTTTTTACCTTAACACAGAGCATGCATTAAGGTAAAAAAAAAAACTTTTAGATCTACTTTAATTTGTACATATTCTAAAGATTTCCTATCTTACAAGGAGCATCTAGAAATATTGTGTCTGAACAGTATACTGAGAGATTCAATATTTTTTCCTTAATTCTTCCTGAAAAATGCCAAGAATTTTTCAGTTCCTTAAACCTCATCACTATATATAAAATGCTGCCTCTATCTACTATTCTTATAAGATTTGAGATTTGGTGTGATATTTGGGAATGTCCCTAGTGTGCTGCTCACAACTATCCTTGCTGCAAAGGAAGCTATTTCTAAGGACCTACAAACAAGAATATTCTTGCCTGTGCTTCATCTAACACTTCCAGTTCCTGATCATTCTTCTCTGTGCCTGGATACCTGCTTAAAGGATAACTCCATTTTAATACCAAAAATTTACAGTAAATAAAAGAAAAGTAATATAGCATGTCCAATTGCTACATAAGTATTCAATAAAATACATTTACGTTTTTGGTTGTAACATGACAAAATGTGGAAAATTTCAACGGGTATGAATACTTTTTCAAGGCACTGTAACATTTTCAGAAATATTGTTTCCTGCTTGTATGATTGGCTCGCTTATTCTGTACTAATATAGAAGTAATATTTTAGGCATTCTTTGCAATAGGAATAATATTGGGGGTTAAATACTCCCTATTACTTGCAAAGGGATGCAGACACTGCAATTTTCCTAATTGGAATACTGCACGTGCATCAGCTGATTAGAATAAACACAGACACTCCCATTCAAGGATCCAGTGGAGTATACAACTTTCTCTTGAGAACAAAAATAGGTAGGACTCTGCTACAAAATTTGTTAGAATCCTCTCAGTGTACCTAGATAACCCAAAGAGGTTTTTTTTTTTCTGAACAAAAATGTAGTTATTCCTTAAATGTGCTTTATTCTATGTTCCATGATTCCTCTGATGTGACTCATTTTGTGACCGGTTTTGTCCTGGGGCCCATTTTTATTTTGTATTATGACCTGGCTTGCCTTTTGACAATGTTTCTGTTTACTGATTTGCAGTGCTGTTGCATGACTTATATTGCTGGCTTTGGCTTGTCTATTCACGATAACCTTATCTTCTCTTTTACCATGGTGCTTTGATACGCCTGCTGCTGACTTTGGCCTGCTCACTGTTCATGATGTCATTGCTAATTTAGTACTGTGTTGTGTTTCCTATTATTCTGCCCTCAGTTACATCCTCAATAGATGTAATAACTGATTACTCTTGATTCCCTGTACCATATTTGCTCCAGCCACTAACAGACTGCATGCATTCCACACAAGTGACTACACATAGGATGACTTCAATATGTAATTTACCTTTCCAGGAGTCTCTAAGACTAGGTCTAATTTAGATAGTAATAAGGTCCACATAGACCCTCTTGCCACATATTTGTTAACTGTTAAAAAAAAATCAGCCCAATGAACCATCTAGGTAGCCTTAGCCACTGTTTAGGCAGTAGCATGGACCCATGCACAAGGCAAGAAGTTGAAGGACCAGGTCACAGGTACCAAAGGTGTTATGACACTTCCAAAATCTTTGCCAGGACTTCCAGAATCCCTGCCAGTGTTTCCAATGGTACACGTAGAACCCCTTCTAGGATTTCCAGAAACCTTACCAGTGCTTACAATGGCACTCTCAGAATCCCTAATCCGCGACTAATGTCCACGTCACGCAATAAAGATCTCTTTCCTCCACAATATAAAGACCTACAATTATTTGCTGGTCTATCGCAATTCACCCTTCAAAAGCACAGGAACCTTAACACCATCTCTAAAGCATTAAGGAACCACAAGATCACCTTACAAATGGGGGTTCCCAACCAAATTAACTGTCACCAAGGAGGGTAAACTCTCTTGCTAAAGGCCTAGCTTTGCTCAAGTCGTGGCACATAGTGCCAAATGGTCCACCACCGGCCTCATGATCACGTAGTCCTGAGCACAATGAGGAAGACTGGAACCTGGTTACCTCCAGGAATGCCCGCAAACATAAATGATCTGGCCAGCAGCCACACCATGTACCTCAGTTCAAGTCCCTGAACCATTTTAACATAATTTCTTTACATTTTATGTGAAAAGAATGGTACTAAAATAACATTTAACAAAATGCTACATTAGTCTATTTATAGTACAGTATTCAGGGTGTAAAAAACTTTATCTTCCTGGCCTTGCATTTTAATTGCAATTTGAAAGAGTGTAAAATGGATTAAACACCTCTATTGCTTCAGGTGTATTAATTTATTATTATCTAAAAGAAAGCAAAATGGCAGATGAAGGAGGACTTTGACATGGAAAAAAACACCAGTGCGATGCTTCAGTGTGAAATAAATCCTAATATGTGTTTTCAACTATGTTGATTGCTTAATAAGTTTACACTGGTAAGAAAGCACTGTAGAGGACAGTATTGATAAACGTACTTGACATGTAATGCTTTGCAATGCTCACACCAATACATTTCTTTTTTTTTTTTTTTATTTCTACCATGCTGCCTCAATTTACTACAATCTTTGGGAAATCTTTTCTTGATTTTTTTCAGCAAAACAGTTAACAAGTTTTGCAATTGCATTTATTAAAATTACTCTAGCATGATAAAACAATATATGTAATAATATGTAAAAAGTCTATGTATTAAAATAAATCCATACGTGTTTGGTTATCCACATACGTGTTGATAAACACAGCCTGTATATTATTTATTTTGCAGGCTGCTGCTAAATACCTGGTGATCCTGCCACTTCCCTGTGGTTCCTGTTTCAAACTGACCATGCCAAACATGGAAGCAGATCCATGCTGGGGTGGTCAGCTTGTGCCTCTAAGATCCCTCCTAGGAGATGCAGGATGTCATGCAGACATACAGTGTGCCTGTATTTACTATAGTCAGTTTTGTGGCACACTCCGTGCCCAGACCCACTTTTAGGAGATTTGGGGCAATGGAGGGAATTCAGTATCTCCCAGTACTTAGAGCTGAATGTACTCCTCCCCTGTGCGTGATCCCCCTTCATAGACACATGAGGGAAAAAAATAAGCTTGTATATCCAGCTTAACAGTTTACAGTAAGAAGATCATTCTCCAGTCTGTGTAGTAGACACTTCAGGGAACTGTCACACATAGGAGGGGGGCTTCCCACTGTGCAGGTGGTTGACTAACACCACTGCCTCCAAGCCTCAGGCAAATTTGTGATGTGGAGGGGAGCAGCTGCCAGGACCTAAATTGAAAAGTTGGCCAGCAGGATATTGGAGGTGGAGGAGGTCTACAGGCTGTCATCTGGAGTCAGTGCACATTGTTGCAATGTGTGAGGTGGAGAGGCACAGCCAGAACTTGAAGACAGAGTGTTTTGATAGCAAGGGGATTAGAGATGGGAGATGTGTGGAGATACGGAATGGCAATGTACACATATGGAGAATGTACTTCCCTGCTCTGTGTAACTTTAGACACTGCCCAAACATTTGCTAATCAGACTCGCCCCCACTGTTAGGAAGAGGGAGACAAGGAAAGATGTGCAGTCATGTGATTGCAGAATTAAACATCACAAAAAGGTATTAAAGGTTGTGTTTTCAAAAAGCTTTATGTGATCATGGTGTCCTGTTTTCTGGTAGGACTTCAAACAAAACACAAACGTCAGTAATACATGTACTGTATACACTGTGAAGAGTTATTTTTCAGTGTCTGCTTTTAGTTTTCAGATCAATAATTCACAAAAAAAAATGGTTCCTTATGTGGTTGAACCTGAAGCATAACAAAAACGCTTTTGGAGGTTGATTGATTACTTCTTTCTAAAAAATGTGATGACTTTTTACTAAATGTTCATTTAGTAACTGTATAATCACTTTATATAGTGAATGGTAGTAAATGCAGTGAACTTGCGTTCACTTTGAATACTCAATCATGTGTGAAGAACAATACAAAAATAATTTCAGTGAGCCTCTCCACCTTGCTCTGTGGTTCCACCCACCAGCCAATACATAAATAGTGAGTATCTGCAGCTCTTAAGGGGCTTGGTAGTAATGCAGTCATGCACTGTTGGATGTTTAAGATTCCATCAGCGGTTGTAGGTCTCTTTAAGTGAATGAACAAAAAAACAAACATAGCTTCAACATTTTGATAAAGGCCAAAAGGTCTGAAATAGCTTTTTGTACTTTTGACTAAGATTAAGTGTAGTATCTGTTATTATCAGTTACCAAGTGGCGGTGCTGTATTACTGTCCCTGATCCATGGCAGTGGGTTAGAGGTGGCGGTGGCTATGCAAATCCACTTGGTGTAATGGTAACATGGACAGTTAGTATTAGGGAGGACTGAAACTGGATTGCTCGACGAATGGAGGGCCATTTTTAGAGAAAGCTGGAATGGTTACCTCCTGATAGGCATGGAGAAACTGAAGGGTCGGGTCTTCTGGCCTAGATTGGTGTAATTCCTGTTCTTGTCAGTTTTTCGGGAAAGAACACCCGCCCCCTGTCCAGGGAGGTGGGGGGCTTGGGTAGTACTTCCCGAATGTAATTAGGTGGGAAGGATGGGAGCGGTGGTGGAGCCCTTTTTTTTAAAAAAGTCAGCATCTACAAACACTGTAGCTGCTGACTTAGCTAGCTGCCGCCATCCTAACAGGAAGTCGCGCATCGCTTTGTGAATGGCCCTGTTGTTTTCTGGGACACACACACACATGTCCCAGAAGGCAACAGGGCCACTCGCCGAAGAGGAGGAACTGAAGAAACAGTGCAGCGGAATAGGAAGAGGCGGGTTACAAAGACTGCCTAGCATAAGGGGTTTCTGGTAAGTAAAAACATTTTTTTTTCAAATGTTTTTTTTTTATATTTTTTTGAGAATGTTAATGTCATTTTTTTTAGGGTGGACCTCTGCTTTAAGCTCTTAGAGTTCCAGGCCTTCCTGGTGGGGACATGGCTGCACTGGTCTGGATGTGGGCCAGGGGTTGAAAGCCTGTGGTGTATATGCCCCTGGAGTGGCAGTCCAGGGGTGCCGTAAATCCACGGTGGTGAGGATCACTTGAATTATAGCACCAAGGCCACAGCACCTCGCACACTTTTTGTTGCACCTGCCTCTAGGGCCGAGCCTTTTGGCTAGGACCATAAACATTTTTTTTATTCCTGGCCGGAGGGCCGGCCATTGTACCACACAATGGTCACTTTTCACTCTCCTCTCCACTTCCTTCTCCCCACTTTCTTTTATTTAAGCCCTTGTCACGTTTTTTTTTGTTTGTTTGTACATGTTTTTGCACGTGTGTCCTCGGGCCTGTCCTGAAAGTCTTGGGAGGGGGTGGACATGACCTTCTGGCTTAGCTCTCTCATTGGGTCTCTCTTCGGGGGAGCCCCACCTAGTACCTAGGTTGGGTCTGTTTTGGTAGACCCTTCAAAGAATGGGGTCTGTCTGGTTTCGGCCAGATAGCCTAAGTGTAAGTACCCCAGTCCCCGCCTGAAGGCTAATGCCCCCCGGGGGATCAGGGCAAGGTAATTCATTTTTGGAGGACTTGTGTACACCTATTGCAAGTTTTTGTGTACTTTTTATGTGTGTGCACTTTTCTGGCACCGGGTGAATTTTTTGGAATGTGTTCACACACTACGGGCTAACAAAAAAAAATCAGTTTTTATTAGTTTTCGGGGGATAGAATGTCAGTCCTCTTTACCAATTAGGGTGGCATGTTAGTAATTCCCTTATGTAATAAGGTGGATATGGTGGGGGAGCTCTTTTCCTCCCAGGTGGAATCTGGTCTGGTTTACCAGGCTTGTTCCCAATTGAAGGCAACGCTCTCCATTAATATTTATGCCTTTCTGGTAGAAATGGTGCTGCATTTGTCCAGTCGGACCGGGCTGAAAAAAAAAAAATTGTGGAGTTTTTGCCCCTGGATTGGCAGTGCCAGAAAAATTTATGGTGGGGTAATATACTTTGTTTTTAGTACGGCATCTTGGTCACAGTACCCATTGCATGTTTTTTTTTTTTTTTTACACCTGCCCCCTGGGCTGGGCCTTTTGGCTGGGAAGGCCAGCAATTGTATAGCACTTTGGCACAAAAGCACTTACTCTTTACTCCTATCCCCTTTTTATGTTTGTATGTTTTGCACTTTTTGCACAACATAGTAATTTTCTCACTAATGATTGGTAGGGTGTAAGTGCTCGGATTTGCTCTGAAAGTTTTGGTGGAAGGGCACATTGCCTTATGGTCAGGTTCGCCCCATCCCATGGGGTCTCTCTTTGGGAATACCCAACATAAAATTGGATGGACCTTTTCTCTGGTAGGTCTCCTGAAGAATGGGTTCTGCCTGGTTTTGGGCAGGTAGACCACGAGTACCCTAGTCCCCATCAAGAGTCAAGAGAGATCCATGTTTACGCCCTGTGAACTTTGTGTTCTTCACTTTTTGTGTGCTCACTTTTGTTAGTTAGTTTTGAGTGTGCACACTGCAGCTTCACTTTATTTACTAAATTCATTGAACATTCATTTTGCAAAATTAACATTATAGCTTAATTCTCACAGCTGTACAGGGTCTGCATACTGACTTTCGGACCCGTTGCTCCTGTTTACAGCCACCCATTGAGAATTATAAGAGGCAGCTGTCAGCTGTGGTGCACCAGCGGTTGCATAAAGCACCTGCATGTACACTGACATATGCTTCAAATGCAGAATTGCATTTGGAACAAACATCAGTGTGCATGAGGGAACTTAATGCAACCCATGGGTCAGCGAGTGCACGTTGGTCAGTGAGTACCTGTCTTATTGAGTATTAGTGTCAGGAAGCCAGTTGATTTGTAATTTGGACATGGTATAATCCCCAATCCTCATTAAATTAGTAGGTATGATGCCCAAGGGGTGTGGAGATGCGACTCAGTGTACATCTTGCAGCATGTATGCGTTCCTTAATCATCCGATCGAGGGCGAATACTGCTGTGCAAAATGTAAGCACATTGTTTCCCTGGAAGCCCAGGTTCGGAATCTGGGGAAGCAACTGTCAGCACTGAGAAGACCCTCCATACGAAAGGAGAGCCAGGAACATACACGGCAGGGGCCAGTACAAAGGCGGGTGGACACAAAGCGGTAAAGGCACTAGGAAAGAGTAGATGGGTGACACTCAGGAAGGGTAGAGGGGGGAAAGCCAGGGAGGCTGATACAGGGCTGGAGCATCCCAATAAGTAGGCTCCATCTAGTGACATTGGTGAAACCAGCCAGGGACCAGCACTGCTGGAGCTGAGGGACTCTCCTAGCTGCCGGGGGAAGAACTCCTCCAATGAGAGTGGGGGGGAGTGAAGGCAAAGGAAAGACAGAATCTGGTGGTATGGGGCCTCAATTCTTAGAAGGAACAGAGAGGGCAATCTGTAACAAAGGCCTGAAGCGCCAAACTGTATGCTGTCTACCGGGGGCTCGGGTTCAGCACATCACGGATCTGGTGGACAAATTACTGGGAGGGGCTGGGGAAGACCCAGCTGTCATGGTGCACATTGGCACCAATGACAAAGTCAGAGGCAGATGGACTGTCCTAAAGAACAATTTTAGGGACTTGGGAGCTAAATTGAGGAAAAGGACCTCCAAGATAGTATTCTCAGGAATACTACCGGTACATCGAGCCACACCAGAAAGGCAGAGGGAGATTAGGGAAGTAAACAAAAGGCTGAGGAGCTGGTGTAGTAAGGTGGGGTTTGGGTTCCTGGAGGACTGGGCCGACTTCTCACCAGTACTATAGAAGGGATGAACTGCACCTAAATGAGGAGGGTGCAGATCAGCTGGGAGTAAAGATGGCCAAAAAGTTAGAGGGTTTTTAAACTAGGCGATGGGGGGGCCCAGAGGTAGAGATAGCGCGGAAAATATTCCAGAGGTTAGTATTGGGGGCATTAGTAGTAGGTTGACTAAAGCACATAAACCCAAGGTAAGTATAGTAACAAGTCCTAGTAGCAATCTCGGAAAACACCCAATAAGAGGATAGTATGCGATCGGTCTAAACTACGTTGCATGTTCACCAATGTCAGGAGCCTGGCGGACAAGATGGGTGAACTAGGGATACTGTTTTTACGAGGAGGATTTGGACTTTGTGGGAATTTCAGAGATCTGGTTCAACAGCTCTCCTGATTGTCTGGCAACCATTCAAGGGTATACCCTTTATCGCAGGGATAGAGAGGGTAAAAAGGGGGTGGGGTATGCCTATATATCAAGAATAATGTACAAGTGAATGTGAATGTGAATGTCACTAAGGGAGCTAGGGAGGAGGTGGAATCCTTATGGGTAGAGCTCCAAAGGGATGAAGCTAAGGGAGGAGGAGGGGGAGGCAGATCTCCTATCACAAGTTGGATTAGCAGCAAGGATGGGTAGTGTTATCATAATGGAGGATTTTAATTATCCAGACATAGACTGGGTGGAGGGAACCACGCATTTGTCTAAGGCTCGCCATTTCCTAAATGTCTTGCAGGACAATTTCATGGTTCAGATGGTAGACGCACCAACTAGAAATAAAGCGTTACTGGATCTACTGATTACCAACAATACAGACCTGATCACGGATGTGGAAAATGGGGCAATTTAGGAAACAGCGATCACAGGTCAATTGGCTTCAGTATAAATCACACAAATAGGAAACATAAGGGGTATACAAAGATATTGAATTTCAAAAGAGCCAACTTCCCCAAACTACGAACCTTGCTAGAAGGCATGAATTGGGATAAAATCTTAGGAACAAAGAACACGGAGGAGAGATGGGTTTGCTTTAAGAGCATATTAAACAAGGGCATTAGCCAATGCATCCCATTGGGTAATACATTTAAAAGAGAGAGCAAAAGTCCTGGATGGCTTAACTCCAATGTAAAAATGCATATAAAAGCAAAAGAGAAGGCCTTCAAAAAATACAAGGTTGAGGGATCATCATCAGCATTCAGAATTATTAAAGAATGCAACAAGAAACATAAGGGTGGCTAAAATAGAATACGAAAGACACATAGTATGTAAACAGTAAAAAAGGGAGGACAGACCATATTGGCCCCATAAAGAATGAGGAAGGACATTTGGTTACAAAGGATGGGGAGATGGCGAAGGTATAGAATTTATTCTTCTCCTCAGTTTTCACAAGGGAATCGGGGGGCTTTAGTAACCAAAACTGCAGTGTTTATCCTTATGACACGTCACAGGAAGCCCCTCCATGGTTAACAGAGGACAGAATTAAAATTAGACTTGAGAAACTTAAAATTAATAAATCACTGGAACCAGATGGCTTGCATCCGAGGGTACTTAGGCAACTCAGTCAAGTAATTGCCAGACCATTGTTTCTAATTGTTTCTAATTTTTACTGACAGTCTACTGACTAGAATGGTACCAGCTGATTGGAGAAAAGCCAATGTAGCACCAATATTTAAAAAAAGGGCCCAAAATACATCCCTGGGAATTACAGATCAGTTAGCCTAACATCAATAGTATGCAAGCTCTTGGAGTGGATGATAAGGGGCTATATACAAGATTTTAGTAATGAGAACGGTATCATTAGCAGTAATCAGCATGGATTCATGAAGAATCGTTCTTGCCAAACCAATCTATTAACCTTCTATGAGGAGGTGAGATGCCATCTAGATAAAGGAAGGCCCGTAGATGTGCTGTGTCTTGATTTTGCAAAAGCATTTTACACATTTTCCCATCAACGTTTACTGTACAAAATAAGGTCTGTTGACATGGACCATAGGGCGAGTACATGGATTGAAAACTGGCTAAATGGGCGAGTTCAGAGGGTGGTGATAAATGGGGAGTACTGGGAATGGTCAGGAGTGGGTAGTGAGGTCCCCCAGGGTTCTGTGCTGGGACCAATCCTATTATGAAATATATAAATATTTATTTTGCTCATAAACGACCTGGAGGATGGGGTAAACAGTTCAATCGATACTAAGCTAAGCAGGGCAATAACTTCTCTGCAGGATGTGGAAACCTTACAAAAAGATCTGAACAAATTAATGGGGTGGGCAACTACATGGCAAATGAGGTTTAACCACTTTCAGACCGGACCAATTTGCAGCCAAAGGACCAGGCCCTTTTTGCGATTCGGCACTGCGTCGCTTTAACTGACAATTGCACGGACGTGCGACGTGGCTCCCAAACCAAATTGACGTCATTTTTTTCCCACAAATAGAGCTTTCTTTTGGTGGTATTTGATCGCCCCTGCGGTTTTTATTTTTTGCGCTATAAACAAAAATAGAGCGACAATTTTGAAAAAAATGCATTATTTTTTATTTTTTGCTATAATAAATATCCCCAAAAAATATATAAAAAAACATTTTTTTCCTCAGTTTAGGCCGATACGTATTCTTCTACATATTTTTGGTAAAAAAAATCGCAATAAGCGATTATTGATCGGTTTGCGCAGAAGTTATAGCGTTTACAAGATAGGGGATAGTTTTATAGCATTTTTTTATTAATAAATTTTTTTTTATTATTAATGGCGGAGATCTGCGATTTTTTTTTGTGACTGCGACATTATGGCGGACACATCAGACATTTTTGACACATTTTTGGGACCATTGTCATTTATACAGCAGTTAATGCATTTAAATGCATTGATTTCTGTATAAATGACACTGGCAGTTTAGGGGTTAACCACAAGGGGGCAGTGAAAGAGTTAAGTATGCCTAGGGGTGTGTTTTTTACTGTGGGGGGGCGTGGCTGTCAGCTAGTGAATGCTGATCTCTGCTCCAATCACAGGGAGCAGAGATCGGCGTCACTAGTTGCTAGGCAGAACGGGGAGATGCTGTTTATCTCGGCATCTCCCCGTTCAGCCGCTCCGTGAGACGATCGCGGGAGTCCCCGCGGCGATCGAGTCCGCGGGGACCGCGGCCGGACTCACGGGGGTCCCGACCGGCGCGGGAGCGCGCCGCTCCCGGCGCGCTCCCGATGGCACGGACAGGCTAAAGGAGGGACGTATATATACGCCCTTCTGCCTGTACGTGCCATTCTGTCGACGTATATCGTCGTGCGCCGGTCGGCAAGTGGTTAAATGTAGAAAAATTTAAAATAATGTATTTGGGTGGCTCAAAAATATAAATGCAATCTATACACGGGGTAGAACCTCTGGGGGAATCTAGGTAGGAAAAGGACCTGGGAGTCCTAGTAGATGATATGCTCAGCAATGGCATGCAATGCCAAGCTGCTGCTAACAAAGCAAACAGAATTTTGGCATGCATTAAAAAGGGGATCAACTCCACAGATAAAACAATAATTCTCCCGCTCTATAAGACTCTGGTCCAGCCGCACCTAGAGTATGCTGTGCAGTTCTGGGCACCGATCCTCAGAAAGGATGTACTGGAAATGGAGTGAGTACTAAGAAGGGCAACAAAGCTAATAAAGGGTCTGGAGGATATAAGTTATGAGGAAAGGTTGCAAGCACTGAACTTATTCTCTCTGGAGAAGAGGCGCTTGAGAGGGGATAGGATTTAAATTTATAAATACTGTACTGGTGACCCTACAATAGGGATAAAACTTTTTTGCGGAAGGGAGTTTAACAAGACATGTGGCCACTCATTAAAATTAGAAGAAAAGAGGTTTAACCTTAAACTACGTAGTAGGTTCTTTACTGTAAGATCGGCAAGGATGTTGAATTATTTTCCACAGGCCGTGGTCTCAGTGGGGAGCATCGATAGTTTCAAATAGCTATTAAATAAGCACCTGAACGACCACAACATACAGGGATATACAATGTAATACTGACATATAATCACGCACATAGGTTGATGGACTTGTGTCTTTTTTCAACCTCACCTACTATGTAACTGTGTACAGCCATCTTTTCCAATGCATCTAAATGGACAGCTGTACACATTGGCAGCAAGTTTTGGAAATGTCAATATGCAGGCTCTGCACACTGTGCGCTCCATGTATGGCCATGTGCACAAAGCTTTAATTTGCTACTGTAAGTGAATAGTCTCCACTTTTGTAGTAAACCAACCCCTTCAGTTCAAATGTTGCTGTAGCTCCCAATTACGGAACAAAATTACAAGAAAACATAAATATGCTGGCATTTTATCTTGATAAATTTAGTATAATGCAAATTTTGTAGACAAAAAAAAGAACAGCTTTTAATGCCCAATGTTATTAGCTTACCCATTGTTTAATATTTTGTTGGATTTCCACTTTAATCCTACAATGCACCACATTCAGACTTGCATGACCTATCTCTAACAATAATCAGTTACTTCATTAATATTTTAAACTTTTGCCTATAAAGACATACATATCAATATAAATATATTTCCATATACTTGGACAGCTTAAGAGCTTTAACATCATTTTCTAAAATGAAAGTTCAGACTTTAGCACATCTTCTATTTCCTATGGGATAAGCCATGCTACAAGAAAACAGGAAGAAGGGTCAGGCATCAGAAGGCATGTCTTTTCCTCTTGTGCTTCCAACCTGTAAAATAATAAGTATGTAATCAAAGAAATGTATAACTAAAATAAAAATATATAAATTATGAACTGAAAAAAGGTATGTGTTCCTTTAAGAACAGAAAGAAAATATAAGCCATCAAGTTGAAGGCAACATATGTAGGAGAATCAATGCAGGAAATACACTGTACATTTTTCTGTATACTTTAGTTGAAAATGTATGTGCTATTTAAACAACTGAACAAAAAAATGTTTTACATTTTTTAAACACTAATAATTAGAATATTTTTCACTTGAGTTTTAAACATGTCATATGTAAGGCAGGTATATGTAGGGCAGATTGGATTAACAGATATATTTTTTAATCCATTTGCTCTGTCACAGCCTGATAGTGTTGGAGCTTGCGTGCCACTCCATTCCCACTGCAAAATTTGATCAGCTAGTGAGGGCAGTATTTTATAGTGATGAGTCAGAAGGTATATGTAGATCATGGGAGACAGTGTGAAAGCATTACCTGAAATGTTGGAGTTTTTCCAGTGTAATGGCAGGTACACTAAGAATGCTTCAGGTACTGTATGTGCAAGGCAAACTCAAGTGCTGGAACTTTATACCATACAGCATTTTTTTAAATCAAGTAATGATTTTATTGAGGTTTACGTAAAGAATTGTACACAGGACAATAGCTACATCAACTTATCAGAAAAAGTATATATGCAAATAGTTACTTATGACTACGTATGACTTATAGCAAGGATATCTAATAACAGTGACAAAAATCATGCTTTACAAGGTAGAGCCTTAACTCAAACTGCTCAGAATGGCATAATAATTACCAAAGAGAATTATGGACTCTACAAGAGCATGGACATGTACCCTCAGTAAACAAATGTGCAAGTAAAATAACATCAGTATCAAAAACCAACTGGGAAGCCCAGTAGCATGTTCCAATGTTACTATTGAGGTGAGCAGCGTGCAGTATAATAAAAATGTAGTAAACTCAAAAGGAAGTTAGGTTTGTAATAACCGTAGTATAACTGTGAGGTGGGGGTCTAAACCTGGCATGTCAAGCCAATATTCCATATGTTGAGAACTTATTGAGTGGAGCTTCTATGTTAAAAGGATTATTTTCTTGTATTAGGATGGAGTTCACTTGCTCAATCTATTTGTGGCAGGTAGGAGGGTGTGGGGAAAGCTTTGGCTGATTTCATAGCAAGGTAAAAAAGTCAAGTAAATATAAAAAGCAACAGAGGTGTACAATTTCTCATGCAAAGCTCCAAGGAAGTATATCAATTATTGAAATGGGACTTGCACTGTATAAGTCTGATCAATGACAGTAACAACATCCTTCCAATATTTCACAAATTTCCATAGCATATGCAACAAGTTTTCATTCTCAATGTTACAATTGGGACATAATGGGGAATCTCCCCTGCCCCAGGCGAAGAGTTGCACCGTCGTCCTGTAGGAACGGTGGCAAATAAAGAGTTGGGACATTTTATGAACAGCAGAAACAGTCACCACTAGGACTGATGCCAGTGTCAGTTCCCAGTGCTCGCTGTCTAATGGACCCAAGTTTTGCTCCCATTTTCTCCTACAAGGCAAAAGTGCTGAGTCTTGTAAAAATGTGAGGCGAGTTGATTGTATGCAGGAAATTATACCTTTCTTATCTGACTTTGACATAATAGATTCTACCAACTGCAGGTTAGAATATCCAGCCTGAGTTTGAAGCGTATGGTCCAGTGGCAAGAATTGGTAAAATTGACCTCTCACGTGAAATTCTGCCTGCAGTTGGTCAAAAGACTACCAGCATTGGGAGCAGTATTTAACACCAGCTGCTAACCACTGTTAGTAGTCCGTTAGTTTAA
Source organism: Lithobates sylvaticus (assembly GCA_028564925.1). Lineage (NCBI taxonomy): Eukaryota > Metazoa > Chordata > Amphibia > Anura > Ranidae > Lithobates > Lithobates sylvaticus. Next base: position 328,488,298 of record CM053028.1, on the reverse strand, counting down.
TCAATTCCACATAAAATGTATTGAGTCAAATAGGGGTACACTGGAGGAATCTCAAAAGACCAAGCCTATGATTAAGAGTCTCCCATAATTTCAATAGCAGGATTACTGTAAGGCACTGGTCAAGTACATTAAGGAAGCCCATTTCCAAATGTGAGAGAGCTGTGTAATCAGTGTCAGGATGAGTCAACATTCTATGGGAGGGGTCCAAATCAATTCATGAAAATTAAGAGTCAGTAAGGGTAAACCATTTGTGGGGAATCCACACAGGTGACTTGTGTAAAATATAAAGTAATTGTGGGGTCCACACCATCCTGATCAAGTTGACTTGCCCAGTCATCGACAATGGTAGTTTACACCAACTACTGTATTTTTGTTTAACAGTATGCAGTATAGGTTTAAGATTTAGACTCAAGTAATAATGGGGATAACATTAATAATCGGCATTACAATAACACCCAAATATCAGAAGAAATTGATTACACCAATTTGTGAAGCTCCAGTTGACAGTGGTTGGGAAAGGCACTCCACAGGAAAAAGGATAGATTTGTGCAAATATATTGAGAGCCCTGATTACAGCCCAATTTTCTCAATACAATAAGTTGCATTACAGTCGACAAAGAGCCTGCAGTATTGCTCAAATACAAGGTGTTATAAGTGTAGAGGCAGATCTTATCTTCAAGACCCCGTCTCTTAAACCCAACTATATAAGGCAATAAATGTACCCTGGCCACCAGGGGCTCCAACCAAAAGGGCAAACAGCAGGGGCGACAAGAGGCATACCTGTCTGGTGCCTCACTTCAAAGGACGCCATTGCTCATAAGCCTCGTCACTGGGTCTGTGTAAAGTAATTTTACCCACGCTGTAAATGTGGGGCCAAGGTTAAATTAATTCAAGACTGTCCAGAGATGGCCAAGGACAAGATGGCTCTGTTGCCTGGTTATCCACAGGAATCTGAAGGTTAAGTACAAGGTGTCTAATACTGAAGGCTGTGGGTCTAGAGGGAATGAATCCCGACTGGTACACATGTACCAATTTTGGGATAACCTTTGCTAATTTAGTAGCCAATATGCGTGCCGGTAGTTTCACAACCGTGTTCGATAAGGATATGGGCCTGTGGGAGTCTGGCTGAAGGCTATTAGTTCCTTGCAAATTGCTATTAAGTTTAACCAATAGCCATTAGTTCCTAGCAATTTGCTATTAGCCATCTGCTCTTAAAATATTTTTGACTATAAAAATATATGTAGAAGAGCTTGTAATCATGTTTGTTTGAATGTAAAAAAAGAGTAGCATGCTCTGGGGTCAGGACATGAACCTATCATTTTTTCTTCCTTTTAAGTGTTCAGTTTCCTGGATCAAGAACATAAAGTACATTTCTGAGATATAGAACCTAACTGCAACTGAGTCTTCCCAATCCTTTGAGCAACTTCCTTAAATTAAACTTAAAATTGCACTCTTGGCAGATTAAAATAGCTAAAATTTAAACAAGTATTACAAAAAATATATACATACATTTTTTAAACCTAACTGCAGCCAGTTACAAAATGCATGTTTGTTTCCAGGGCATGGATAACACAGCACAATGCTTACCTTAATCTACTTTCCCACAGTCCTTCCTTTCCACTAGTTCTGGTTGGTCACCCAAAGCCAGTATTCTTGCTGGTCTCAGAATGGTATTGTCATCACCATATCCCTTCCCCCGATTCTTTTTATGTGCCCTGTGTGATACACACACCTCAACACTGCACAATATGCACACCTGAGTCCAATGTGTTATGCGCTCCTGAGTGCAGTACTCTGTGTTACACATTCCTAAATCGTGCACCTTTTGCACCTGGTTATTTGGTGCCACTTTACTTCTCTTCCATGAAGGACAGCAGTCTTGGGGGCAGGGAGTTGACAAGAGGGCGAATTGTGAATTTTTCTCTGTGAAAAAGGCCCTGCACAGCAGGATTGAGAGATAGGGGGCATTCTATAAACAGCTTGCTGTTGGTGACCTCAACAGTGGAGTGCTTTCCCTGTACTTTCCAAACGCAGACTGGGGAAGAACATTGACCAATGTATACTTGTTAAAGAGCAGCTATGAGTGAGCTATTACACAATTTGGCTGAATTACTATGGGCCTTTTACATTTTTGTAATATGTTAATGCAGTGTGTTATCTCTCATGTTAACATACATTGCATTAGGGCAGCCCAATGAAATGAAATGAATGGGCTGCCAATCCACCCTTGTGTGGCAAAAATCTGATGTAACCCTTTCTTTGTGATGCAACATACTATAATTCACATGTTGGTGAGTAGATTATAGTAATGCAGCTCGAGGAAAAGGAGAGGGTAAAGGGGAGCCGTGTTGTGCAGTGAAGAAACGATCTCTGCAGCATCTGCTCTGTTTTGCATTTAGCTAAGACATTTTTAAGGCAGGCAAAGGGGCAGCTGCCCTGGGCCCTGTCATTGTTGTGGGGCCCAACGCAGCTGCCTCATACTTGCCAACTATCCTGGTCTAAATTCCCTCGCCCCTTGAGGTTTTAGTCCTGTGCTGTGCCCCAATATCTCAGTATGAAGTGCTGCTACTAATGCTGCCCAGCTCTGCCCTATTGTTGTGTACAGATGACTCACCTGCAGACCCTGTGTTTACATGTAAATTACCGGCATTCATATGTAAATTGTGGGGGCATTCATATGTAAATATGTATATCATGCCCCCCTGAGGTCATATCCACAGTAATCTCTAGCAACCAATCAACAAGCATAAATCATGTGCTGTAACCTCTAGCAACTAACCAGTGAGCTGTAATCTGTTCTGTAACCTCTAGTAACCAGTCAGTGAGCGGTAATGATACCTCTGGCAACCAATCGCAATAGCTGCCTGAGCTGATTCAGTAAACTGATTTTGAGTCTAGCTGCTATTTATTGTATGTCTCAGAGTAGGTGGAGAGCAAAACTACATGGGGGGGTTGGCCCCAAGAAAAGTTTTGCCCAGGGTCCAATCAATATTACAGACGGCCCTGTGTATATATGTGAGGAGCTGACATATATACAGGTGTGAGGGGGGCTGACATGTATACAGGTGTGGGGGGCTGACATGTATATAGGTGTGGGGGAGACTGACATGTATACAGGTGTGAGGGGGGGTTGACATGTATACAGGTGTGAGGGGGTTGATATATATATATATATACAGGATTGGGGGGCTGAGTGCGTACAGGTGTGAGGAGGGAGGCTGACATATAAACAGGTGTAAGGGGGCTGACATATATACATGATTGGGGGGCTGAGTGCGTATAGGTATGAGGGGGGGTCCTCCCCACTGTGTCTCGTATTCTGACAGCTGGGAGACATCTGTTAATAAACATGGCGTTAGACCTCAATGTCTGGTTTCTAAAGAGGTCAGTTTGTAAGGCTGTTTACAGAGGGGCTTTTCTTCATATTTAGGTCTGAGATGCTAACTAAGTGGGGTGTCCTAACTGTGTACAGACAGAGCTGCTTTGCCTCTGTGTCCCCGGGCTCTGCTGCTGCTTCCAGGTGGTTTTCCCTGCCTAGCTACTCTCTCCCCTGGATTGCACTCCTCATGCCTCACCAGCAATCTCTGCTGCAGTCCTTTCTCTCCACCCAACTTATCCTGTACCACAGGCCACTTGCTTCCCAGCCCCTGCTGGCTCTCTTTCTGCAGGCTGAAGCTTGCGGGTCCCATCAATAACATCTACTTTTCCCAAAATGTCTCCCCCTTCTTCTTGCCACTGGGTGGGGCCAAATTAAGCTGCCAATGCAATGAATCAGAGTTATCCTCTCCACTCTTCACTGTCCTATCAGCAGGGCCACCGTTAGAAATCATGGGGCCCAGTACAGACTGTGCTTGAGCCCCAATTTTACTGCCCCTTGGCCACCCACCTCAAGTCTAACATACAGCTGGGGGAGACTATTCACATGCCATGGCTGTGACAATTTTGTGTCACAGACATAGAGTTGACTATCTACATCCCTGTTCTATTCTATAACCTTTATCATTATTAACTGAGCACTGGGCAGATGTAAATAACTAAAATGTAAAGCATTAAATACTGTACACCTAAAATAATGTTAAATATTTTTAAAGTTATTCTATTTTTCAGAAGGTGGTGAGCACCAGAAGCCTCTATATATTACCATGGCAGATTTACTTCAGTAGTGAACCATTATTATTTATGTTATCTATACCCTTTTTCTATAAATATTGTAGATATCAACATTATGGTAATATAAGGAGGGCAATTTATATTTGTTTCCATTCTCTGAATGAAAATATTAAACCTCAAGGTTGGAAAAAGGGCAGCCAGCAAGTAAAGAAAATGGACTTTACACAATCATATTTATTAGGACATAAAAAGGACAGCGTTGTGCTGTTTTTTTTTTTTATACCGCAGGCAGAAATTAGATTGTACACAGGATGCACGGCTTATTTAGTTAACATAAGAATAGCATTTTATTCCCATTGTAATACAAGAGACCACACAAGTATAGTTACAGAAAACAGTAGGTCATCAGAGCCAATAGCAGAGATAATGGGAACAGAGGCAAAACCAGTGTCGTACCTATGGGGAGGGGGGGGGGCAGGCCGCAAAGGGTGCTACACATTAGGTGGGTGTCAGGCCAGCTATCAGGAATGGGACAAGGCAGGGTGGGTGCTCTGTAGCTGTGGCTGGTACTCTATATTCATGCAAGTCAGCAGCTGCTGCTCTGTGTTACTCGGCTCACAGTCTGGCTTTTTACTCGTGTGTACTATATTTTGGATTGCAGCTCCTCTCATGTCTCACAGGGTCATGTAAAACAGGACCTGGGACTAGGAAGACCACCTTACAATTGGGGGCTGTGAGTACAAGTGAAGAGAGGAGGCTGTTTGTGTACAGGGGAGGGGGGCAGCTGAGTGTGTACAAGTGTGTACAGGTGTGTGGGGTGGGGCATCTGAGTGTGTTCAGGTGTGTGTGTGTGTGTTTGGGGGGGACAGGTGTGTGTGGGGGGGACTGAGTGCGTAGACATGTGAGGGGGGCTGAGTGCGTAGACATGTGAGGGGGGCTGAGTGCATAGAGGTGTGAGGGGGGCTGAGTGCGTACAGGCATGATCAGTGAAGGGGGGTGCCAGATGGGGGGTGCCAGATATAGGATCCGTCCTGGGTGCCAAATGCTCTAGGTACACCCCTGGGCAAAACTGCTCATTCTATTTACAGTGGAACTGATTTACTAAACAAGTGGAGACAGTTTACCTTGCAAAGTGAATATATACAGAGCTTACCACATGATGTAAATATTAGCTGACATACATTTTCTTACCACTGACAGTGGAGATCTTGGTAGCTGGTCAGTAACTGCTTTACATATAAATCATGCAATAAGATAAACTGAGGTGTGAGAGGGGCAGAGTGCGTAGATGTGTGAGGGGGGCTGAGGGCATAGACATGCAAGGGGGCTGAGTGCATAGACATGCGAGGGGGGCTGAGTGCATAGACATACAAGGGGGGCTGAGTGCATAGACGTGCGTGGGGGGGCTGAGTGTGTACAGGCATGATCAGGGAAAGGGGGTGCCAGATGGGGGGTGCCAGATATAGGATCTGCCCCGGGTGCCAAATGCTCTAGGTACACCCCTGGGCAAAACAGCTTACTCTATTTACAGAGTGAAACTGATTTCCTAAACAAGTGGAGACAGTTCACTTTGCAAAGTGAATATATACAGAGCTTACCACATGATGTAAATATTAGCTGACATACATTTTCTTACCACTGACAGTGGAGATCTTGGTAGCTGGTCAGTAGCTGCATTACATATAAATCATACTGACACTCTTTCCTCAGACAGCACTCAGTAATGACTATTTTATCTCACTCTTTGGCTGCCAGTAGCATTTTTCCAACTATTCTTAAACAGCAGTATAAACTCTTGTAGCAAGGTCCCCGGCCTCTTTTGGTCTAATGAGAAACTCTGGAGCCAGAGATAGCTGACATCCTTCTGTATATGGTGGGTTGTGAGGCATAGTGGGTGCAAAGTAGCCAGAGTAATTGGGCGCCAGACACTTCTTGAATGCAAAAGAGATTTTATTTCTCTTAACAGAACTTTGGGAGAGAAAGTTAGGGCCAGGACACCCTTAGTTGCAAGATTAATTGGCAGACTCTGAGACTTCAAGAGCAGGACAGCCATGCAGGGAAAGGCATCCAGCGAGACGCCACATCTGCCTGTGTAGGAATGCTGTCTCTTATTGCAACAGTCTTTAACAGTTCCTAACAGAAAGTGTAACAGTTCCTTCACTTCCACTACAATTTCTCCTTGTAGTTCTTCACCCCACTGAGCTCCCAGTCTCTCACTAGACTAGATGATTCACTGCCACTGAATCCCTTGAGATCCTCCAATCTTCACAGTAGTATCTTCCTCAAGTGCCAGCCCCACTTCTCTGCTGGGTCCCTAGCTTGGCACTAAAGATACTTCTCAAGCTTCACCCCCACTGGCCAGCTTAGTTCCGGGCTTGACACACAAGGCTGCTCTGCAAGCATCACCTCCGCTGGCTGGGTCCCTGGCTTGATACCCACTGAAGTTTCCCAATTCTTCACCGTCCCCGGTTGGTGAGAATACTGCTCCATACTTGCTTCATCTTGCTTCATCTACTCCCTGTGGTCCCTGGTAATAAGGTGGTTAGTCCCTTAGTGGCGATAGCTTCCCCTCTACCTCTGACCACGACAGGTTCTCCGGCCGGCAGAACCATCACTTCTGGTTGGACTGCAAGCTGCAATCCCAACCATGTACTGCTCTCTTGCTTCTGGATAGGCCCTCAGACAGCCTAGCAGCCAGATGTGCCCAGGATAGGCCCAAACTCTGGCCCAACAGCCTGGGCAATACAAACACACCTCCAGGTGGCACAGAACAGCGATCATCTGACTCCACTCAAATATATAGCTTCTCCCAGCAGGCCAAGGGATTCAAGAAAACCCCTGTCCATTGGCTAAGATACCCCATATAACCATAATCTGACCTTGCAGTGCCCTACTCATACCTAATGCCACCAAGTACCAGGCCACCTAGCTGCAAAAAAGAGAAATGCAGCAATTACAGACTTAGAGTAAAATCAACTGATCCTGAACAATTAGCCAAGGTAGCTATACCTGGCAGGTAAATTTAGGAGCAACCCTGTCTAAACTCCAGGGGGCTACACTCTTATGTGCATTACAATATTTTCCAGTTCCCTTTTTCAGAATCTGCAAGCCTCAGTTTTGAAGACCAGGAATCTTATACCAGCTTGCTGATATAAGTATTGCTGTTTTCATTAAGAGCTAATGATGAACTCTCTCCCAAAACATTTCTTTATTTTAAATTTGAAAGGCTTTCAACCCTGCTGCATGGCCACCTCAGTAACGTCAAGACTAAATGCAGCAGCTGGGTTGGGGTAGTTGGCTTTAGCATCAGGCATAGAGCCTAAAATGCTGTCTTTGTCAACACAAATGAGCAAAATGTTTCTGCCATAAAAGCAGAATTCCTGTGGGAATGTAGAAAAAACAAACAAGTAAAGCTCACTTACTCTCAAGAAGTGCTTAGACTGCAAATGTAAAGCTAGTTACTGATAAGATTTCACCTTTCATCAGTTCAGAATAGTCAGGTGAATAATGAACAATCATTACTGATTTCCTAAGGCTTAATGTACACAGGACATTTTAAAATCTCGCCCGAACGATTTAACTTGACAGATAGTAACCAACGTTTAAAAATGTCCGTTTTGCCGCGTTTACAATTTTTAAAAACGGCTGTAAACGAAACATGGCTAAACGCGAGTTATTGTGTTTACAAGCTGTTACAGGCGTTTGGCCTTTTAAATGCCTCTGAACATCCGTCCTGAATGCATTTTTTTTGCTTTCCAAAAAATGCTTCTAAACTCAATTGCCTATAAATGACCCTGTGTACATGTATATATAAGATAACAGATGAGTCCAGGGGCAGCTGGACAAAAAAAACTGCCCAACTGCTCCTAAACATCCGTTTACCAGCAGCAGTGTCCATAGAGGCTAAGTTGCTACATTGTACTTTCCACAGTGTTGTTTGCCACAATAGGTAAACCTGAAAACCTGAAAGAAAAAGATGAAGGCTGAAGAGTGGATTTAGCATGGCTTAAATGTGGGCATAAAAACAATATAAAGGAAGGCACTAGTCCTTTAACAATGTATTAAGATACTAGATTTTTGATACTCAAGCAAGCAATTAAAGCTATGGGAAATGGAATTGACCCAATACCTACCAAACCTCTCTCGACAAGCTATTTCTTTTTCTCACTCATCTCTATTTCTCTCTTTTTTTTTGATCTGCTATATATTTGGCTAATATATGTTTGAGCACTTCCTGTGCCCACTTGGTCTGGTTTTGTAACAGATATGTGACACTAGTCTAATACTGCAAAATATATACTTGAAGTATTAGAATTGGCGAATACTTGACTATTGTAAGCAATCAGTGTGATATATTTATACATCTTATTGTGCCATTTTATCATATAACAAATGTATCCCAGTTGGCTTTTACATATGCTTATTATTTGCTACAAAATCGTTTATTTGTAAAATTGCTCAAATCGTTGCAATAAAAATGTACTGTTCAGCAGAGTTTTGCTTAAAAAAATAAATAAATATGTAAGTCAGCAGCTACAAATACTGCAGCTCGTCCCAGGGTCCAGCGATGTAGGGGAACGAAGCCCCGCTCATCTCCCCTCCTCTCTGCGGCACTGGCATAGTTACTGTCGGCTGTGGCATCACAGCTGGGCACACACTGCGCATTCGCAAGCCACGCAGTGCGCCATGACTGGCCGGGCAATCATCTGGGACCTGCAACGTGTCCCAGATGATTGCCGAGAGGGAGGGGGAGAGGTGATCTCCCTTCTGGTGCCGCGGTGCGTTGGGAGGAAGTGAGAGCTGGAACCCTCGAAAAAGAGGGTATCCGCCACCCCCCCCCAAAAAAAAATGACATGCTAAACGTGGAATGTCAGGGGGTCACCTTTCCTTAAAGCGGAAGTTCCATTTTTGGGTGGAACTCCGCTTTAAAAAAACTATTTTAATTAAACGTGCCATAGAGCATAACAATAATTTATATCAAACATTTAAAAAGCCCATAAATGAAAAGCCAGGCCAAACACCATGCTGTGAAGTAAGTGATATTTTCTCCTGTTACATCCAACCAGAGCACTTCCACCACATATGTGTAAAATGCTCACTTACCAACTATGAAAATAGCCCAAAAGGCCTAATGAGCCTTGCAGACACAATCCAATAGATGGGATGGATGAGATGGACATGGTGGACTCCCCCACACACACACACACACTGTTTGCCCAATCTACTGCAGCCTCTAGTTGCCTGACAAGGATTAACCCCCACTTGCCCAACTCCCCTGTGTACCTATTTATGAGCTATTTTTTTTTGCTACGGGCTGTACTTAAACAAGGGACAGGTTAGGGACAGGTGAAGTAAGAATGACTAAACAGCCCTGGCAGAGAAACCAAACTGAGATGGTAAAGGGCAACATACACCAGGCATGAGACATTAAAGCTACTTTCATACTGAGATGCTTTACAGGCGCTACAGCGCTAAAAAATAGCGCCTGTAAAGGCAGTGGCAGTGGCGTACTTGCAGGATGGTAAAAAAAAGTCCTGCAAGCCGCATCTTTGCAGCACTGTAGAAAACAGCAGCGCTGTAGAAAACAGAAGCGCTGTTGAAAACAATGGGGCAGCGCCACCAACCACTGGACAACCGCCACTGCAGTGGCGCTTTGCGGGCGGTTTTAACCCTTTTTTGGCCAGATTTTTTTATTTAAATCTGATTTGTTTGATTTTTAATCAAATTTATTTTAATAAAATGCTTTTGGAGTAAAAAAATCTATCTATTTATCATACATTAATAATTTAGTTTATTCATCATGGAATGGAGCTTAGTTATGTAACATGAGGCTGTATATTCTGCAATATTTACATTTTTGGTAAACCCATTCAATGAATCCAAGCTCTGCAAGCTGAGATAACATGCACTGCATTTATGCATACATTCAATTACAGTAACCATGAGATAAAAACAAAGTTCAGGAATAGTCCTTTATCCCATTGTTTTGCAAATCTATGTACACTACAAACTGTATGATTGAATCAGTTTTGATATTGCTGTTTTACTAACCTGTTAGCTTATACTAAATAGGAAACCTTCATTCTGTTTGCAAATATTAAAGATTCTAAATACCAGCAAGAATAAGTCCTTACATTTAAAGAGCACCTGTCATTTCAGATCCATCATGGCAGCGCCCGTTAGCGGGCATCCACTCACCTGCTGCTGCCACGTCCCACACCTTGTTGTGTCACTGCCGCATCACCAGCCTTCCCATTCAAGTGAAAGGAACTGTTGGTGAGTCAACAGCAGGTCAAATGAGGAGCCGCTGTGGGACAGAGATGACAGTTGCCCTTTAAATATTATGATTTAAAATCGAGTTGATTAAAATCAAGCCTTTTTACTAGTGATTTAAATTGTGATTTAAATCAAGCTGATTTAAATAAAATGCACCCTGTTAGAAAGATAACCCTAATATAAATTTATTAGAATCTTCAAGGGCAGTTTTCCTCAACTTTCATCTTGTCATTAGTTGTGTTTGCACTTCATTTTTAGCATTAGATTAAATACATATATGAGATAGATCAAAAAATGCATAATTCATTTGATACCTGGTAAAAACTTAAAGCAATGCACAGCAATGAAATGCATTCTGCTCCAATATATGGACCAGGATTGGAAAGGTTGCATATTTTTGCTTTATGCACAACTGTACAGGTTACACTGTATTTATAAAATTACACTGTCCTCACCTCATTTCCTCCAAAGAAAATGCTATACACACACACATTTTTTTTGTCTTTTCTCATTTTGGACTTCGTATTAACTTAAGGTTTATCCACCATATTTACTAAAGGTGTGTCTAAAACGTTTGAATGGTATCAGAAAATAAACAAAACAGAACATAACAAATTACATTTATTGGCCTTCAAAATAATTGCCTCCTTCACAGCACTATTAACAACATTCATATAGCTTCTTGAAACTGTCAAAGCCTCTTTGATCGCTGCACCAACAACTGTCACACATTCTTGGATTGTTGCCAGGTCCACAAAACGTGCACCTTTCATGACGCTCTTCATGCAGGGAAACGGAAAGAGGTCTGCAGGTGCCAGATCAGGGGAGTATGGTGGATGATGGATTATAGAGTGCATAGGCGTGTTATCGTGCAGCAACATCCCCTGTCCAGTCCTGGGCAACTCTGGCTTAACACCGTGGATGCATCATAGCAACCATTTCAAAATTTCCTCCTAGCCGCTTCCCGACCGCCTAACGCCTATATACGTCGGCAAAATGGCACGGGCAGGCAAAATCACGTACCTGTACGTGATCGTGCATGTGCCTGCCTGTGGGTCGCGCGCGCCGCCAGCGGCGCGCTCGCGACCCGGTCGGGAGCTCCGTGACCCCGGCCGCGGGACCAGCGGACCCGATCGCCGCTGGTGTCCCGAACGGGGAGAGGTATGTGTAAACAAACCTCTCCCCGCGCTTCCTACACTGCCTGTCATTGATCGGCTGTTCCCTGTCATTGGGAAAGCCGATCAATGATGTCAGACGTCAGCCCCGCCCCCTAATGTAAAAAAAAACACACACGTCACAGCCCATAACCCCTCCCCTCCCCCTAGTGGTTAACCCCTTCACTACAACTGTCATTTATACAGGAACCAATGCATTTAAATAGCATTGATTGCTGTATAAATGACAATGGTCCCAAAAATGTGTCAAAAATGTCCGATGTGTCCGCCATAATGTCGCAGTCACAATAAAAATCGCTGATCGCTGCCATTACTAGTAAAAAAATAATATTAATAAAAATGCTAAAAAACTATCCCCTATTTTGTAAACGCTATAACTTTTGCGCAAACCAATCAATAATCGCTAATTGCGATTTTTTTTACCAAAAATATGTAGAAGAATACGTATCCGCCTAAACTGAGGAAAAAAAATGTTTTTTTATATATTTTTGGGGGATATTTATTATAGCAAAAAGCAAAAAATATTGCATTGTTTTCAAAATTGTCGCTCTATTTTTGTTAATAGCGCAAAAAATAAAAACCGCAGGGGCGATCAAATACCACCAAAAGAAAGCTCTATTTGTGGGAAAAAAAGGACGCCAATTTTGTTTTGGAGCCACGTCGCATGACCGTGCAATTGTCAGTTAAAGCGACGCAGTGCCGAATCGCAAAAAGGGGCCTGGTCCTTTGGCTGCCAATTGGTCCGGGGCGGCACAGTGGTGTAGTGGTTAGCTCTCTCACCTAGCAGTAAGAAGGGTCGCTGGTTTGAATCCCAACCACGACACTTCCTGCCTGGAGTTTGCATGTTCTCCCTGTGCCTGCATGGGTTTCCTCCGGGTACTCCGGTTTCCTCCCACTATCCAAAGACATGCAGGTAGGTTAATTGGCTTCTGTCCAAAAATTGGCCCTAGTATATGAATGGGGACCTTGGATTGTGGGCTCCTTGAGGGTAGGGACTGATGTGAGTGTGCAATATACAGGGATGGGGACAATTGTAGACACTCACTCAGGTTGAACTGGATGGACTGATGTCTTTAATCAACCTTACTAACTATGAAACTAAGAAACTATGAAACTATGAAGTGGCTAGAATGCAGCGTTCAGTTTGACACGCAGGAACAAATACCTTATGGATGATGCCATTGTTGCCAAAGAAGGCAATCAACATTTTCTTGACCTTGGAATTTTGCAGGCACCTCTTTTTGGGTTGCGGGGAAGACGGTGAATGCCATTCCATCGATTGCCGCTTGGATTCAGGATCAAACTGGTAGCAGAAAGGATGGATTGTGGTCAAACATGCTTATGAAATCTCCAGAGATTTCCAACCATTTTGCGTTCTGTTCGTCTGTCAGTTGTGCAGCACAAACCGGTAAAAGATCTTCTGCTTACCCAAATATTTGCGGACGATTGTGTGATGACAGACTGTTTGTCTAAAATCCGACCGTTAGTACGCTCCATCAGACAATTGTTGTCCAACTTTCCACCAACAAATGTTGGATGGCGGGCAAGTAAATTTTCTGCGGACAGCGGTCTGTTGTCAGATTTTCGTCTTGTTTGTACACAAGTCCGTCACCCAAAAGTCCAAAGCACAAATACGCACACTCAGAATCAATGCTTAAACATGACATTAGCAGAAGGTGCCCAAAGGGTGGCGCTCAAGAGCTGAAATTCATGGTAGTATGCCACTACATTCGTGTTTGTTGGTCGAAAATAGTGTACCGTTTGTATGCGAGACAAGTTCCTGGCACACGCCCTTCGGACAAAAGTATGACGCTTTATTGGCCAACAATCTGATCGTGTGTACGAGGCTTTAGGCTTGGTTCACACTGGAACTGGATTGCTCAGGAATGCTGTGTGTCTCCATTCTTTGGTTTGGGGATGAATCAGGGCCCTAATCTTTGCCTGAATTTGGTGCTGAAACTGAGCCAAAGACGCACAGCTTTTCTGTGCAGTGTGCTCCTCGGCCGCCCCGGAGATGTGAAGCGGCTCCATAGAGAGCTGGTCACATTCTCTAGGTGTAAACCCAGCCTTAGATAATGCTACTCCTTGTGTTATGTTAGTTTTATTATGTAAGCTTTACTTTACAAATCTTAATATTTGGAGAGCTATATCAAAGGTAATCTTTGGGGTAATTACAGTAATTTGAAGTTAATTCATTTATACTGCCACATAAGTCTCAGAGGAAGAGAATTAATGTTGCAGATAATATCCTTTTTACCAGGTAGCAGAACCACACATTCAGTAACCAATAAACATGCATTTACATGGAGTGGTAATGTCAGAAAATATCAATGCTCCCAGTTGACAAATTATTAAACTTCATTACTTTTAATACCAGGAAAGCATATTATCTGCTGACACTGAACAGCAGTATCTATATTGTAGAAGCCATGTATTTATGCATTTCACTGATAATATAACTTCACACAGCTGAAAATGGAATAAAAGTTTTAATTGCCTTCTCTTTGTCATTGTCTCTGGAGACTTTCTGGCTATGCGCGAAATGCTGTCAGTTCTCTTAAATGTAAGATGGACAAGCACTAGTAGGAAATTGTTAGAACATTTTTATTTTAAGAACATTCAAATCATTTTCTAATCAATAATTTTGTCAAATTGATGTTCATTTTCTTACAGAAATGGTGAGAAAATTCTGGAGTAGGATGGAAAATCATTCTCAAAAGAGCAAATATTTTACAGTGAATGTGTGTTTTTTTTCCAGGAAAATTAATTTGTTGCATAGTTACATAGCAGGTGAAGTTGAAAAAAGACACAAGTCCATCAAATCCAACCTATGTGTGTGATTATATGTCAGTATTACATTGTATATCCCTGTATATTGCGGTCATTCAGGTGCTTATCTAATAGTTCTAATCGATGCCCCCCGCTGAGACCACCGTCTGTGGAAGGGAATTTCACATCCTTGCACTCTTACAGTAAAGAACCCTCTATGTAGTTAAAGGTTAAACCTCTTTTTTTCTAATTTTAATGAGTGGCCACGTATCTTGTTAAACTCCCTTCCGCAAAAAAGTTTTATTTTAAGTTTTATCCCTATTGTGGTATGTACCAGTATGGTATTTGTAAATTTAATTCATATCTCCTCTCAAGCGTATTCTCCAGAGAATAAGTTTAGTGCTTGCAACCTTTCTTCATAACTAATGTCTTCCAGAGCCTTTATTAGCTTTGTCCTTCTTATTTGTACTCGCTTTTATCCCTGGAGTTAATCCCTTTTTTAATGCATGCCAATATTCTGTTTGCTTTGGTAGCAGGACCTTGGCATTGCATGCCATTGCTGAGCCTATCTACTAGGACCCCCAGGTCCTTTTCCATCCTAGATTACCCCAGAGTGTATAGATTGCATTCATATTTTTGCCACCCAAATGCATTATTTAAATTTTTTCTACATTAAACCTTATTTGCCATGTAGTTGCCCACCCCATTAATTTGTTCAGATCTTCTTGTAAGGTTTGTACATCCTGTGGAGAAGTTATTGCCCTGCTTAGCTTAGTATCATCCGCAAATACAGAGATTGAACTGTTTACCCCATCCTCCAGGTCGTTTATGAACAAATTAAATAGGATTGGTCCCAGCACAGAACCCTGTGGGACCGCACTACCCACCCCTTACCATTCCCAACGGACCTTATTTTGTACAGTAAAAAAACGTTTATGGGGAACTGTGTCAAATGCTTTTGCAAAGACCAGATACCAGAAAGGAATACTATTAGAGTTGAGCGGACACCTGGATGTTCGGGTTCGATGGGTTCGGCCGAACTTCGGAAAAAAGTTTGAGTTTGGGCCCGAAGTTGACCCGAACTTGACCCCAAACCCCATTGAAGTCAATGGGGACCCGGACTAAAATGGCTCTAAAAAATTAATGGAAAGGGCTAGAGGGCTGCAAATGGCAGCAAAATGTTGTTAAGAGCATGACAAGTGCTCTGCAAACAAATGTGGATGGGGAAATAACTTAAAATAACATAAAATACATAAAAATTTTAAATATGCTGGAGACCCCCTTCTCAGAAGAAGAGGTACAGGAAGTCATTAAGAACCTCAAATCAGGTTCAGCTCCAGGCCCTGATGGTCTCCCTAACCCCTATTACAAGACATTTACCACCACCCTGACTCCACATTTGACAAAAATTTTAACGCAAAGACACAGGGAACCCCACTTGATCCTCACCTAAACACAGCCTACATTGCAGTAATACCGAAACCGGATAAAAACCCAGAAGAAGTCAGTATTTATAGACCCATCTCCCTCATCAATAGCGACTTAAAAATCCTTACCAAACTCCTTGCAAATCGTCTAGCTTCCTTCATTAACCTATATGTTCATAAGGATCAAGTGGGGTTCATCCCAGGCAGACAGGGCCCTGATCAGATCAGAAGAGCCATAGACATAGTCTCCATCCTCCAGACAAACTTGCCAGGAGGTCCAAAACAATCAGGCATGCTTTTATCACTGGACCTTCAAAAGGCCTTTGATTCGGTCTCCTGGCCATACATCTTTACAATCCTTGAACGTTGGGGCTTTGGCGACAAGTTTATGGGCCTGATCCGAGCTCTTTATTCAAATCCTAAAGCCTATATTAGGCTTCAAGGCCACTACTCCAAACCAATACATATAGCCAAAGGCACCAGACAAGGCTGTCCTTTATCTCCGCTAATCTTTGCAATAGCAATTGAGACACTCGCCATCTCCATTCTCCGGGACCCCAACATACAAGGAGTTCAATGTGGCTCTCAGGTTCACAAATGTGGCCTGTTTGCAGATGACATCCTTCTAATCTTTACCTCCCCTATAACCTCTCTCTCCAATCTTTGCCACTCCTTAGATGAATTTTCCAAGATCTCAGGCCTACGAGTAAATTATTCAAAGTCACAAGCCCTCAACATTTCCCTTCCACCAGACACTGTACACCTCTTACAAAAGAACTTTAATTTCCAATGGAGTACCTCTTCCATTAAATACCTGGGAATCAACCTCACAGCAAAAACAGAAGAAAAATGTATTATTCTTGTGATACAAAATAAAATACTTTGAAATAAAAAAAATATAAAAAATATCTTGTAAGAGATTGAGGTGGATGTGGCGGTGTAGGTGGTAGCGGAGGTGGAGGAGGACGAGGTAGCCAACACTGTTTTTTGTTTTTAATTTAAAATTTTTTTTAAATTAGGTTACACCCCAAAAGAGTGAGGAAGATCAAAAATACAACAATGGCTGGGTAAGGCTGGTGATGTGTTGAATTCTGTCCACGTCGGATAGTGTCCGCCCTGAACTGCGCTTGCGCAGTACGGAGGACAAGGGGATTCGGAAAATCTCCAAAGACGAACGGCGACTGCGCCCTGAGACCTGGTTCAAGCCCCACCATCCAAGTGGACATAGAGTTAGAATAAAAAATAGCCGAGCGAAGCGTGGCGAGCGAAGCGTGGCGAGCGAAGCGTGAGGCCCTGTTACTATGTGCTACCGTATGTCCACTTGGATGGTGGGGCTTGAACCTGCACTCACTACGTAGGCGCTGTTCACTTACACATATGCATGAAACACTGTAAAATATTTATTTTTGCCCTAAATAATTTTTTTGAATAGCAGAATAGAGAAACAGTATCTAAAGCAGTGTTTCTCAACTCCAGTCCTCAAGGCCCCTCACACGTACAGATATGCAGGAAACACTGTAAAATATTTATTTTTGCCATAAATGGGTGTTTTTAGAATAGCAGAATAGAGCAACAGTATCTAAAGGGTGTATCTCACACGTACAGATATGCAGAAAATGCTATTAAAAAAAAAAAATTTTTTTTTGCCCTAAATTATTTATTTTTTTGAATAGAAGAACAGTATCTAAAGTGTGTATCTCACACGTACAGATATGCAGGAAACACTGTAAAATATTTTTTTCTTGCCCTAAATGGGTGTTTTTAGACTAGCAGAATAGACCAACAGTAGCTAAAGGGTGTATCTCACAGTAACATATGCAGTGCTGGTGCACTGAGCTTGCATAAAATGCCCGCCGACGCCAACCTAACTAACAGACACATAAAAGTTATCTTTTCTCTGGCACTGGGCTCAGGGCAGTGTAAAAAGATTGTGCACTGCACCCACACAAGAAAATCAAGGTAGATCGCTGCGTAATTTGATTTCTGAATCAGGATTCCTATCTAATTCTCTCCCTCAAAGCAGCGGCAGCAACCTTTCCCTACACTATCTAAAGCAGAGTGACGTGCTGTGCTATGTGTCTCTAGCTTATATAGAGGCTGGGTCACATGCTGCACTGGCCAATCACAGCCATGCCATTAGTAGGCATGGCTGTGATGGCTTCTAAGGGCACACGAGTTAAACAAATGTTGATTGGCTGCCCTGCAGCTTTTTAAAAAGCGCCATTACATTGCTGAACACCAAACTCAAACCCGAACATACAGTAAATTGTTCGGGTTCGGGTCCAGGACCCAAAAACCCAAAAGTGCGGTACGAACCCGAACTTTACAGTTTGGGTTCGCTCATCTTAGCAAGGTACTCACAGGACCAGAAGATTCACAACAACACTACATCGAGGTGACTATTCCTTCTCCACAGTATCTAGGGCCACACTCCTCTTGATTACTACCAGGTAATATAGATATGTGGATTACACAAAAATATTCACTATACAATGTTATATTATGACATTACAGTATCAAGCCAAGATTCATAAATAAAGATGGTTCCAATACCTATATACAATGGTTCAGGATGAGTAATAAAATGGACTGTGTAAAAGCCTTCAAATAACCAGCAAGGGATAAACCCAAACCTGCATAAACCAGGGGTATCCCCTACTTTACTTTTTTCTTATTAATATTCTCTTGTTTTACCTTTTTTCTTTAATAAAACAATTTTCTTAATTTTTTTCTACTTTATTTTGTTGTTCATTTTGGTTTCCTGTTTCTTGTGGCCAAATTTCGCATTGGCAGCTTATTGTGTCTGTACTCTCGGATGGTGTTTCTTTCTAAGTGTCTATTGGAGGCCAGTGCGCATAAGCGCACCTCTAATTATCTGACTATCTAGTTTCTATGTGTGCATGAAAGGCAGACGGCGATACTTTGAATTGGCGGCTTGCCACGCCGGTATATTTTGGATGGTGTCTTTTTTCCAAGTATCAATTAAGGGCCAGTGCGCATAAGTGCACCTTTAATATTCTGTGACTATTTAGTTCTCCATCGCACGGCAAACAGCGATACTATTTTCTTACTCTATGGGGGATTACCCACTATTACACTTGCACATGCCCTGCTTGTTCAGATGTATTGGTACAGCCCTCACAGCTGATTATAGTCAGCTCATCCTGGCTGGGAGGTGGTGCTAATTGGTGGTTGTATTTAAGGATCAGTTGTAAGGGTTAGGCCACACAATGGGACTGTCTCTGTCCCTTTCATTTAAATTGCTGTTTAGGTTGTGAAGTAATATTTATGTTACTCTGCTCCCTAGATCTC
>CM053028.1:328440306-328468767 GCA_028564925.1 Lithobates sylvaticus | reverse complement strand
GAAGGACAGCAGTCTTGGGGGCAGGGAGTTGGCCAAAGAGGGCGAATTGTGAATTTTTCTCTGTGAAAAAGGCTTGGATTGAGAGATAGGGGGCATTCTATAAACAGCTTTCTGTTGGTGACCTCAACAGTGGAGTGCTGTCCCTGTACTTTCCAAACGCAGACTGGGGAAGAACATTGGCCAATGTATACTTGTTAAAGAGCAGCTAAGAGTGAGCTATTACACAATTTGGCTGTTATGTAGTGTGATCGGCTGCAGCCCCTCTGTGTCTCAGCAACATGTCAGCTTTGTGGAAACAGCAGCTGGGACCAGGTAGGAAGATCTCCTTTACAAGTATGGGCTGTGAATGAAAGGGAGGAGGGCTGTTTGTGTACAAGGAGGGGTCAGAGCTTTGTGTATTTACAGATGTATATACAGGGACATTTTTAAGGCAGCAAGAGGGGCAGCTGCCCTGGGCCCTGTCATTGTTGTGGGGCCCAACGCAGCTGCCTCATACTTGCCAAGTATCCTGGTCTAAATTCCCTCGCCCCTTGAGGTTTTAGTCCTGTGCTGTGTCCCAATATCTCAGTATGAAGTGCTGCTACTAATGCTGCCCAGCTCTGCCCTATTGTTGTGTACAGATGACTCACCTGCAGACCCTGTGTTTACATGTAAATTACCGGCATTCATATGTAAATTGTGGGGGCATTCATATGTAAATATGTATATCATGCCCCCCTGAGGTCATATCCACAGTAATCTCTAGCAACCAATCAACAAGCATAAATCATGTGGTGTAACCTCTAGCAACTAACCAGTGAGCTGTAATCTGTTCTGTAACCTCTAGTAACCAGTCAGTGAGCGGTAATGATACCTCTGGCAACCAATCGCAATAGCTGCCTGATCTGATTCAGTAAACTGATTTTGAGTCTAGCTGCTATTTATTGTATGTCTCAGAGTAGGTGGAGAGCAAAACTACATGGGGGGGGTGGCCCCAAGAAAAGTTTTGCCCAGGGTCCAATCAATATTACAGACGGCCCTGTGTATATATGTGAGGAGCTGACATATATACAGGTGTGAGGGGGGCTGACATGTATACAGGTGTGGGGGGCTGACATGTATATAGGTGTGGGGGAGACTGACATGTATACAGGTGTGAGGGGGGGTTGACATGTATACAGGTGTGAGGGGGTTTATATATATATATATATATACAGGATTGGGGGGCTGAGTGCGTACAGGTGTGAGGAGGGGGGCTGACATATAAACAGGTGTAAGGGGGCTGACATATATACATGATTGGGGGGCTGAGTGCGTATAGGTATGAGGAGGGCGGCTGAGTACCTACAGGTGTGAGGAGGGGGGCTGAGTGCGCATTTGGTGGAATAGCCCATGGGCAGGCCCTGGGGAATGTTGGTGGTCAGGCTTGGTGGGGGGCGGGGGGCCCAGGCCTAAAGCTGTGTAAGGGGCCCAAAAATGTATGATGGCTGCCCTGCTTGCACACTGTGTCTCGTATTCTGACAGCTGGGAAACATCTGTTAATAAACATGGCGTTAGACCTCAATGTCTGGTTTATAAAGAGGTCAGTTTGTAAGGCTGTTTACAGAGGGGCTTTTCTTCATATTTAGGTCTGAGATGCTAGCTAAGTGGGGTGTCCTAACTGTGTACAGACAGAGCTGCTTTGCCTCTGTGTCCCCGGGCTCTGCTGCTGCTTCCAGGTGGTTTTCCCTGCCTAGCTACTCTCTCCCCCGGCTTGCACTCCTCATGCCTCACCAGCAATCTCTGCTGCAGTCCTTTCTCTCCACCCAACTTATCCTGTACCACAGGCCACTTGCTTCCCAGCCCCTGCTGGCTCTCTTTCTGCAGGCTCAAGCTTGCGGGTCCCATCAATAACATCTACTTTTCCCAAAATGTCTCCCCCTTCTTCTTGCCACTGGGTGGGGCCAAATTAAGCTGCCAATGCAATGAATCAGAGTTATCCTCTCCACTCTTCACTGTCCTATCAGCAGGGCCACCATTAGAAATCATGGGGCCCAGTACAGACTGTGGTTGAGCCCCAATTTTACTGCCCCTTGGCCACCCACCTCAAGTCTAAAATACAGCTGGGGGAGACTATTCACATGACATGGCTGTGGCATGGAAAATTTGATGCGGCACATAGAGTTGACTATATACGTCCCTGTTCTATTCTATAACCTTTATCATTATTAACTGAGCACTGGGCAGATGTAAATAACTAAAATGTAAAGCATTAAATACTGTACGCCTAAAATAATGTTAAATATGTTTAAAGTTATTCTATTTTTCAGAAGGTGGTGAGCACCAGAAGCCTCTATATTTTACCATGGCAGATTTATTTCAGTAGTGAACCATTATTATTTATGTTATCTATACCCTTTTTCTATAAATATTGTAGATATCAACATTATGGAAATATAAGAAGGGCAATATATATTTGTCTCCATTCCCTGAATGAAAATATTAAACCTCAAGGTTGGAAAAAGGGCAGCCAGCAAGTAAAGAAAATGGACTTTACACAATCATATTTATTAGGACATAGAAAGGACAGTGTTGTGCTGTTTTTTTTTTTATACCGCAGGCAGAAATTAGATTGTACACAGGATGCACGGCTTATTTATTTAACATAAGAATAGCATTTTATTCCCATTGTAATACAAGAGATCACACAAGTATAGTTACAGAAAACAGTAGGTCATCAGAGCCAATAGCAGAGATAATGGGAGCAGAGGCAAAACCAGTGTCGTACCTATGGGGAGGGGGGGGGGCAGGCCCCAAAGGGTGCCACACATTAGGGGGGTGTCAGGCCAGCTATCAGGGATGGGACATGGCAGGGCGGGTGCTCTGTAGCTGTGGCTGGTACTCTATATTAATGCAAGTCAGCAGCTGCTGCTCTGTGTTATTCGGCTCACAGTCTGGCTTTTTACTCGTGTGTACTATATTTTGGATTGCAGCTCCTCTCATGTCTCACAGGGACATGTAAAAACAGGACCTGGGACTAGGAAGACCATCTTACAATTGGGGGCTGTGAGTACAAGTGAAGAGAGGAGGCTGTTTGTGTACAGGGGAGGGGGGCAGCTGAGTGTTGGACAAGTGTGTACAGGTGCGTGGGTTGGGGCAACTGAGTGTGTTCAGGTGTGTGTGTGTTTGGGGGGACAGGTGTGTGTGTGTGTGGGGGGGGGGACTGAGTGTGTAGACGTGTGAGGAGGGCTGAGGGCATAGACATGCGAGGGGGGGCTGAGTGCATAGACATACGAGGGGGGCTGAGTGCATAGACATGCGAGGGGGGGCTGAGTGCATAGACATGCGAGGGGGGCTGAGTGCATAGACATACAAGGGGGGGCTGAGTGCATAGACGTGCGTGGGGGGGCTGAGTGTGTACAGGCATGATCAGTGAAAGGGGGTGCCAGATGGGGGGTGCCAGATATAGGATCTGCCCCAGGTGCCAAATGCTCTAGGTACACCCCTGGGCAAAAAAGCTTACTCTATTTACAGAGTGAAACTGATTTCCTAAACAAGTGGAGACAGTTCACTTTGCAAAGTGAATATATACAGAGCTTACCACATGATGTAAATATTAGCTGACATACATTTTCTTACCACTGACAGTGGAGATCTTGGTAGCTGGTCAGTAGCTGCTTTACATATAAATCATACTGGGCACTCTTTCCTCAGACGGCACTCAGTAATGACTATTTTATCTCACTCTTTGGCTGCCAGTAGCATTTTTCCAACTATTCTTAAACAGCAGCATAAACTCTTGTGGCAAGGTCCCCGGCCTCCTTCCGTCTAATGAGAAACTCTGGAGCCAGAGATAGCTGTATCTCTTAACAGAACTTTGGGAGAGAAAGTTAGGGCCAGGACACCCTTAGTTGCAAGATTCATTGGCAGACTCTGAGACTTCAAGAGGAGGACAGCCATGCAGGGAAAGTCATCCAGCGAGACGCCACATCTGCCTGTGTAGGAATGCTGTCTCTTTTTGCAACAGTCTTTAACAGTTCCTAACACAAAGTGTAACAGTTCCTTCACTTCCACTACAATTGCTCCTTGTAATTCTTCACCCCACTGAGCTCCCAGTCTCTCACTAGACTAGATGATTCACTGCCACTGAATCCCTTGAGATCCTCCAATCTTCACAGTAGTATCTTCCTCAAGTGCCACCCCTGCTTCTCTGCTGGGTCCCTAGCTTGGCACTCAAGATACTTCTCAAGTTTCACCCCCGCTGGCCAGCTCAGTCCTGGGCTTGACACACAAGGCTGCTCTGCAAGCATCACCTCCGCTGGCTGGGTCCCTGGCTTGATACCCACTGAAGTTTCCCAATTCTTCACCATCCCTGGTTGGTGAGAATACTGCTCCATACTTGCTTCATCTACTCCCTGTGGTCCCTGGTAATAAGGTGGTTGGTCCCTTAGTGGCGATAGCTTCCCCTCTACCTCGGACCACGACAGGTTCTCCGGCCGGCAGAACCATCACTTCTGGTTGGACTGCAAGCTGCAATCCCAACCATGTGCCGCTCTCTTGATTCTGTATAGGCCCTCAGACAGCCTAGCAGCCAGATGTGCCCAAACTCTGGCCCAACAGCCTGGGCAATAAAAACACACCTCCAGGTGGCACAGAACAGCGATCATCTGACTCCACCCAAATATATAGCTTCTCCCAGCAGGCCAAGGGATTCAAGAAAACCCCTGCCCATTGGCTAAGATACCCCATATAACCATAATCTGACCTTGCAGTGCCCTTCTCATATCTAATGCCACCAAGTACCCGGCCACCTAGCTGCAAAAGAGAGAAATGCAGCAATTACAGACTTAGAGTAAAATCAACTGATCCTCAACAATTAGCCAAGGTAGCTATACCTGGCAGGTAAATTTAGGAGCAACCCTGTCTAAACTCCAGGGTGCTACACTCTTATGTGCATTACAATATTTTCCAGTCCCCGTTTTCAGAATCTGCAAGCCTCAGTTTTGAAGACCAGGAATCTTATAACAACTTGCTGATTTAAGTATTGCTGTTTTCATTAAGAGATAATTATGAACTCTCTCCCAAAACATTTCTTTATTTTAAATTTGAAAGGCTTTCAACCCTGCAGCATGGCCACCTCAATAACGGCAAGACTAAATGCAGCAGCTGGGTTTGGGTAGTTGGCTTTAGCATCAGGCATAGAGCCTAAAATGCTGTCTTTGTCAACACAAATTAGCAAAATGTTTCTGCCATAAAAGCAGAATTCCTGTGGGAATGTAGAAAAAACAAACAAGTAAAGCTCACTTACTCTCAAGAAGTGCTAAGACTGCAAATGTAAAGCTAGTTACTGATAAGATTCCACCTTTCATCAGTTCAGAATAGTCAGGTGAATAATGAACAATCATTACTGATTTCCTAAGGCTTAATGTACACAGGACATTTTAAAATCTCGCCCGAATGATTTAGCTTGACAGATAGTAACCAACGTTTAAAAATGTCCATTTTGCCGCGTTTACAATTTTTAAAAACGGCTGTAAACGAAACATGGCTAAACGCGAGTTACTGTGTTTACAAGCTATTACAGGCGTTTGGCCTTTCAAATGCCTCTGAACATCTGTCCTGAATGCATTTTTTTGCTTTCCAAAAAATGTTTCTAAACTCAATTGCCTATAAATGACCCTGTGTACATGTATATATAAGATAACAGATGAGTCCAGGGGCAGCTGGAAAAAAAAACTGCCCAACTGCTCCTAAACATCCGTTTACCAGCAGCAGTGTCCATAGAGGCTAAGTTGCTACATTGTACTTTCCACATTGTTGTTTGCCACAATAGGTAAACCTGAAAACCTGAAAGAAAAAGATGAAGGCTGAAGAGTGGATTTAGCATGGCTTAAATGTGGGCATAAAAACAATATAAAGGAAGGCACTAGTCCTTTAACAATTTACTAAGATACTAGATTTTTGATACTCAAGCAAGCAATTAAAGCTATGGGAAATGGAATTGACCCAATACCTACCAAACCTCTCTCGACAAGCTATTTCTTTTTCTCACTCATCTCTATTTCTCTCTTTTTTTTGATCTGCTATATATTTGGCTAATATATGTCTGAGCACTTCCTGTGCCCACTTGGTCTGGTTTTGTAACAGATATGTGACACTAGTCTAAAACTGCAAAATATATACTTGAAGGATTAGAATTGGCGAATACTTGAACATTGTAAGCAATCAGTGTGATATATTTATACATCTTATTGTGCCCTTTTATCATATAACAAATGTATCCCAGTTGGCTTTTACATATGCTTATTATTTGCTACAAAAACGTTTATTTGTAAAATTGCTCAAATCGTTGCAATAAAAATGTACTGTTCAGCAGAGTTTTGCTTAAAAAAAAAAAAAAATGTAAGTCAGGAGCTACAAATACTGAAGCTGCTGACTTTAATCGAACACTTACTTGTCCCAGGGTCCAGCGATGTGGGGGAACGAAGCCCCGCTCATCTCCCCTCCTCTCTACAGCACTGGCATAGTTACTGTGGTCGCCCGGCTGTGGCATCACAGCTGGCCACACACTGCGCATACGCAGGCCACGCAGTGCGCCATGACTGGCCGGAACTCCGCTTTAAAAAAAACTATTTTGATTAAACCAATGTGCCATAGAGCATAACAATAATTTATATCAAACATTTAAAAAGCCCATACATGAAAAGCCAGGCCAAACACCATGCTGTGAAGTAAGTGATATTTTCTCCTGTTACATCAAACCAGAGCACATATGTGTAAAATGCTCACTTACCAACTATGAAAATAGCCCAAAAGGCCTAATGAGCCTTGTAGACACAATCCAATAGATGGGATGGATGAGATGGACATGGTGGACTCAATACCTATTTTGCTCCAACTCTAGTACACCCTTAATATTACCATACACCAAGGTTCCAAAGAGAGAACAATTCTATAGTGCAGCAAGTTTTTTTATTTAAAATTGACACACTTAAAACACAAATGTATTACTTATTCAGGGTCCCTGAGAGACACCTCCACAAGCCACTGTCAGTACCCAAGCGAAGCTCATAACTACTGAGTCAGTGTGCGTTCCACATCCCGGACGTGACATGGGGACAAAAAAGTGATGATAGCAATGTGCCTCAATGAATTTCACACATCCATGGGTCTTCAGAAAGCTACCTAGGTAGTGACGTGCCCTAATGCATTTTGCACATTCATGCATCTTCAGGAAGCTACCTACCAAGCATTCCAAATTCCGGACGTGACATGGGAACTAGGGATGAGCCAGATGTTCGAGTCGAACATAAGTTTGCCGAATAGCGAACATTATGCGGTGTCACTGCTGCATCACCAGCCATCCCATTCAAGTGAAAGGAACTGTTGGTGAGTCAACAGCAGGTCAAAAGAGGAGCTGCTGTGGGACAGAGATGACAGTTGCCCTTTAAATATTATGATTTAAAATCGAGTTGATTTAAATCAAGCCTTTTTACTAGTGATTTAAATTGTGATTGATTTAAATAAAATCCACCCTGTTAGAAAGATAACCCTAATATAAATTTATTAGAATCTTCAAGGGCAGTTTTCCTCAACTTTCATCTTGTCATCAGTTGTGTTTGCACTTCATTTTTAGCATTAGATTAAATACATATATGAGATAGATCAAAAAAATGCATAATTCATTTGATACCTGGTAAAA
The DNA here is from genome assembly GCA_028564925.1 of Lithobates sylvaticus. NCBI lineage: Eukaryota > Metazoa > Chordata > Amphibia > Anura > Ranidae > Lithobates > Lithobates sylvaticus. The sequence goes on along the minus strand of CM053028.1, from coordinate 328,461,107 downwards.
TTAAAAGCAATGCACAGCAATAAAATGCATTCTGCTCCAATATATGGACCAGGATTGGAAAGGTTGCATATTTTTGCTTTATACACAACTGTACAGGTTACACTGTATTTATAAAATTACACTGTCCTCACCTCATTTCCTCCAAAGAAAATGCTATACACACACATTTTTTTTGTCTTTTCTCATTTTGGACTTCGTATTAACTTAAGGCTTATCCACCATATTTATTAAAGGTGTGTCTAAAAAGTTTGAATGGTATCAGAAAATAAACAAAACAGAAGATAACAAATGACCTTTATTGGCCTTCAAAATAATTGCCTCCTTCACAGCACTATTAGCAACATTTATATAGCTTCTTGAAACTGTCAAAGCCTCTTTGATCGCTGCACCAACCACAGTCACACATTCTTGGATTGTTTCCAGGTCCACAAAACGTGCACCTTTCATGACGCTCTTCATGCGGGGAAACGGAAAGAAGTCTGCAGGTGCCAGATCAGGGGAGTATGGTGGATGATGGATTATACAGTGCATAGGCGTGTTATCGTGCAGCAACATCCCCTGTCCAGTCCTGTGCAACTCTGGCTTAACACCGTGGATGCATCATAGCAACCATTTCAAAATTTCCTCCTAGAATGCAGCGTTCACAGTTTGACACGCAGGAACAAATTCCTTATGGATGATGCCATTGTTGCCAAAGAAGGCAATCAACATTTTCTTGACCGTGGAATTTTGCAGGCACCTCTTTTTGGGTTGCGGGGAAGACGGTGAATGCCATTCCATCGATTGCCGCTTGGATTCAGGATCAAACTGGTAGCAGAAAGGATGGATTGTGGTCAAACATGCTAATGAAATCTCCAGAGATTTCCAACCATTTTGCGTTCTGTTCGTCTGTCAGTTGTGCAGCACAAACCGGTAAAAGATCTTCTGCTTACCCAAATATTTGCGGACGATTGTGTGATGACAGACTGTTTGCCTAAAATCCAACCGTTAGTACGCTCCATCAGACAATTGTTGTCCAACTTTCCGCCAACAAATGTTGGATGGCAGGCTAGTAAATTTTCTGCGGACAACGGTCTGTTGTCAGATTTTCGTCTTGTTTGTACACAAATCCATCACCCAAAAGTCCAAAGCACAAATACGCACACTCAGAATCAATGCTTAAACATGACATTAGCAGAAGGTGCCCAAAGGGTGGCGCTCAAGTGCTGAAATTCGTGGTAGTATGCCACTACATTCATGTTTGTTGGTCAAAAATAGTGTACGTTTGTATGCAAGACAAGTTCCTGGCACACGCAATCTGATCATGTGTACGAGGCTTTAGGCTTGGTTCACACTGGAACCGGATTGCTCAGGAATGCTGTGCGTCCCCATTCTTTGGTTTAGGGATGAATCAGGGCCCTAATCTTTGCTTGAATTTGGTGCTGAAACTGAGCCAAAGACGCACAGCTTTTCTGTGCAGTGTGCTCCTCAGCCGCCCCGGAGATGTGAAGCGGCTCCATAGAGAGCTGGTCACATTCTCTAGGTGTAAAAACAGCTTTAGATAATGCTACTCCTTGTGTTATGTTAGTTTTATTATGTAAGCTTTACTTTACAAATCTTAATATTTGGAGAGCTATATCAAAGTTAATCTTTGGGGTAATTACAGTAATTTGAAGTTACCGTAATTCATTTATACTGCCACATAAGTCTCAGAGGAAGAGAATTAATGTTGCAGATAATATCCTTTTTACCAGGTAGCAGAACCACACATTCAGTAACCAATAAACATGCATTTAAATGTGGTAATGTGAGAAAATATCAATGCTCCCAGTTGACAAATTATTAAACTTCATTACTTTTAATACCAGGAAAGCCCCATACACACGGTCGGATTTTCCAAGGACCAGTTCCATCGGATCATGTCCGTCGTACTTTGTCCGATGTTGGTGTTGCGTACACACGGTCGGACAACGTTGTCGGAATTTCCGGTCTTCAAGAACGTCGTGACGTAAGTCGTCTTCCACGAGACTAGAAAAGGGAAGTTCAGCACCACGTCCCGCACCCGTTGGGCTCCTTCTGCTGATCCCGTGTTTATCGCAAGTTAGTTGAAGTTTGGGGACTTACGATTCGCGCTTCTCAGTTTTGTGACTCAGATCGTTACTGCTCTTCAGTTTGTGCTTGTCGTGCGTATCTGTTTATTAGTGTGTGTAGTCAGTTCGCATTTGTTGGTCATTGCGGCCTATATCTTTGATTTTCACTGCTTATTGTCTGCTCGTTTCTGGTATTCATTTCGTTCTTTCAGGCCTTGCTGTTTATCGGTGCTTTCTGTTTGTCCGTTCTGACCAGCCGACCATTTGTGAGCGATGTTTCCCGTACGTACTCGTCGCCGAGTTCGTGCTGTACGCGGAATTGGTGTCGGGCTTTTAGCTTTGAGCCAAGACCCGTCCATGAACAGAGTGACGAGGAGTATGTGGACCAAGAATTGTTTGCTTTAGCGTGATCAGTTCTCGCACATGCCTTTGCTTCGTGAGATCCGGGAGAATAATCCTGATGATTTCAGGAACTTTCTCCGGATGACGGACCCCGTTTTTCACCGTCTTTTCTTTGCTGACCCCTTTTATCAGCCGGCAGGATACCTGCATGAGACAAGCCATCACTCCGGAGCAGAGGCTTGTTGCTACGTTGAGGTACTTGGCGACAGGGAGAAGCCTTCAGGATTTGAAGTTCTCCTCAGGTATCTCTCCCCAGGCCCTGGGAATCATTATTCCAGAGACCTGTTCTGCCATCATCCAGGTCCTGCAGGAGGACTATATTAAGGTAACATTTCTACTTTACTATTCCCTTCTATGTATGCTCTGTTTGCTAATGTCTTGTATTTTTGACCTCCTTCCCTAATTACCATGATTGCAATATGCTCTAATATGCTGTGCCCCTTTTCTCCTTCATGCATTTTTCCCTTCACTTACCTCCCCAGCATGCTCTTCTGGCCCAATAGACACCTATGGCCTAGTCACTTAAGCAATGTATTTTGTCTGCTGCATAGTATTGTTTTCCCCGAAAACCCCCCTAAAATATGCACTAAAATTTGCTGTGTGTTTTACTTCATGCCGAGCCCCATTTTGTCCCCATTTTTTTTTGGGGGGGGGGGGGGGGATGCCAAACTCATTAGGAACCCCCTCCCCCAACTGCTCTGTCAGATGCTAACAATCCTCTATCTGCTGGCTTTCCCAAGGTCAATACACACTATATACCTACCTCTTTATAGTGGGCATCTTTAGGGATGAATTCAGCAAAGCATGTAGTGCAAGTGGCTGGCTCCATACTTTCCATTTGCTCTTTTTTTTTTGGTTAGTTCCCTCCTATTAGCTTGCTAGGTAATTGCAGAATGTCAAAATGTGCTTCCCTTTTTTTTTTGGGGGGGGGATTTGGAATGGGGGGGGGGGGATTTGGAATGTTCTTTTATCTTTCCAGTGGGCTGCCAATAGTTTAAGTAAGGAGGGTCTGGCCTTTTAAGGGTCTTAAAATGTAAAAGTCTGATCTTGTTCCAAGATGTTTAGTGTCTAATCTGCTTGCAATGTTTATGTGCAAAGTGACTAATTTTTTTTTCTTGTTTCACTCCACAGTTCCCTTCCACGCCACAGGAATGGCAGACTGTGGCCTCCCACTTTGCCAGCCGTTGGGACTTTCCTAACTGCGGAGGTTCAATTGATGGGAAACACATCCGCATCGTCCCACCCCCCAACTCGGGGTCCTACTATTATAATTATAAGGGGTTTAATAGTGTAGTGATGTTGGCGGTGGTGTCGGCGACATACGATTTTTTGTATGTGGACGTGGGGATGAACGGCCGGATCTCGGATGGTGGTGCCATTGCGCACACGGAGTTCTACTGGCGTCTCCAAAGTGGCAGTCTGTGCTTGTCACCTCCAGAGGAGAATGCTGAAGGACTCCCCTTCGTCTTTGTCGCAGATGAAGCGTTTGCGCTGACTCCCCATCTGATGAGGCCCTTCCCGATGAGGACCCTCACCCCAGACCAGAGGGTCTTCAATTACAGGCTGTCGAGAGCCCGCAGAGTGGTGGAGAACACCTTTGGGATCCTGGCCAGCCGCTTCCGCCTGTTTTTGACGGCTATTAACTTGGCGGAATACAAACTGAACCACATAGTTCTTGCCTGTTGCATATTGCACAACTTTTTGAAAAGACACAACAGCAACTATGTGGTGCCCGTTGGCCCAGATGTGGAGGGCCCTTCCAATGCCGACCTCACAGCCCTTCAAGCGGCACGTCCAGGCTTGCCCCCTCTAAATGCCCGCGAGGTCCGCAAGCAATATATGGAGTACTTTGTGGGTAGGGGGGCCATTGCTCGGCCTGACGATGTGTGAGAGGCATTTTTAAATAAATATATTTTTTAAACAAACCTATGATTTCTTGTCATTTACATATTCTAGCTTATTTGAGAGATACATTTTTGCACTTTAGCTTCAACAGTGGGAATGCACTTTCTGGGCAAAAGGAGGTAACAGTCTCTTCTTCCCAAAAAGAATCTTCTCATGTTGTGTGTGTGATACCTAATCTTTTGTCCAGAGAAGGTTTGTAGTGCATAACTGACACCCAAAATACTCCTTTTCATCACCATGTCAGACATGTGTGTATTCCCAAAAATGGTGTGCTACGTGTTTTCGTACAAAGCACTGTGGGTGTCATTTACATAAGTCAAATCCACTATGCACTACAAGTGCACTGCAAAAGTGCCCTTGAAAATACACTTGCAGTGCAAACTGGAATTGCCTTTAGTAAATAACACCCATTGCCCCCCAAATCCTTTACATTTGACATACATAATGCTTTTGTGTTTTTAAATAAGGAAGCCACACATTTAGAAAATTCAAAAAGTTTACTTGCAACACATTCACAAGTGCGTTTCCAAACTTCTTGGCAAAACTGACAAGATCTTGGTTCTTTCGAACATTGTTTAATAACATTCCGCATTTGTTAAAACCAGGCATGGAGCAAAACAGAACATAGGAACTTGCAAAGATCAACTTTCTAAAGTGAAGACAAGATCAGACGTGACTATATGTTCAAAGTGTGTTTGATCTTGCCTTCATCACATGGGGTGTCACCCCTGGAAACTGGAAATTTAGAACATGCACATAATTTGGGTCCGAAAATGGACATTAGATGGTAAAACACATGCGTAGAATGTTCAAAAGTGCCATTTCCCATCATGGGGATCAATGGACGTGTTTTGGGGGTGCAACCCCTTCACCACACCCACTTTAGTAGTTAGTAAAGTGGTTGCACCCCCAAAAAAAACGTTGTCATTCATCCACCATGATGGGAGCTAGCACATGTGGACACAATGTGTGCATGTTCCAAATTTCACACAGTTCTTAAGTTGCAAATGTTGTCACAAACAGCCACAAATGTGTGTTATTAATTACTTGGTGCGTTTTCAGATTTTCCCTAAAACATCAATGATGTTCTTCAATTTTTGTTGAACATCATTGATGTTTTGCTTTATCTCATCTAGATCTCGATTGCAGACCATTATCTCCCCGATGAGTACGTGTGCCCTTTCAGTGGTAAAGTGCGATTCTTTTTCCACAACATCCACGTCACCTAAAAAAAAAAAAAAAAAAAAAAAAAAATGTCTCTTGGAAATGAGGCAGGCATACATTGATTAGCTTACCAGTAGCTGTGTTCTCCCACACTCACCTGTTGTAGGGACAAGTTCTCCAACTTCTATGATCTCTCCTTCCTCCTCCTCCTCCTCTGCTTCTGGTCTTTCCCCTTCTTTGGGAGGTGTAGGTTTTCTGGTTTCCTCAGACGTCCCGAGTTTTCGCTCCCCTATGAGAATGTACAAAAGGAAGATTTAGCACCACAATCTATTGAGGGCAGAAATAGGAAATGTCAAACATTGCTTGAAAGTGAGGGACAATATTTTTGGTTGGCCAGTTACAAATGACAACAACATGAATGTAGTCACTTTGTAAAGGTGCTAAACTTACTAGCTTCTTGGTAGAAGTTTGTCTGATGGAGACACCCCTCTAGTATCCACTGGAGCACATGTGTGAAAAAGCATAATAAAAAGGGGGTTTGGGTGTCCCAGCACTAGTGCTCTAGAGTCCAGATGGGTAAACAGCTACTGAGTGACCTCTCCTTTACATTGAATAAATTAGCTTAACATTCTTGATGACATCTCTATTGAGAACAAACTTCCTTTCACTAAAAACTTCACCAAACCTCGTTTTATAAGTGGCCGAACGATCGAGGTTGAGTACGATCGAATGGACACACACGAACATGACACTGGCAGAAAGATCGAGGTTGAGTACGATCGAATGCACAGACGAACATGAAAGTGGCCATTTTCTAAAGTACAACATTGAAAAAATACAAACACATGGAGCAGTATGCAAGCAAAAAATCAAACACAAAACACAACTACTTACTTTTTTGAAGAACTCGCTTGATCTTTCTGTACTGATCGGGCTCCCTCAGTTTCAGGTCTGACCAGCGTTTCCTCAGTTGCTCCTTGGATCGTTGTACCCCAAAATGATTGTACAGCCTCCTCACAACTTTAGACATGATCTTGGCCTTTCGGACATTGGGGTTGAGGTAAGGCCCATACTTCCCATCATAGTCGCTCCTCTTTAATATGTCCACCATCTCCAACATTTCTCCAAATGACATATTGGAGGCCTTGAATTTCAGGCTCCGGGATCGGGACGTTTTTGCCTCCGGCCTTTCCTCGTCCTCCTCCTCGTTGGTGTAATATTTGGGGCGCACCTGCTGTGTCCCCGCCATGTGCTCTCCCCACTGCGCCCTAAAGAGAAGGTGTGGGGAATAGACGAGAAAGATCGTCAGGGGCGGGCGGAGCTTCACGCATGCGCACTGTATATAAAACGTCACACGCATGTGTCGTAGAGACGATCTGTGAGACGAGGGGAGAGAAAGCTCACGCACGAGACGATCGCTAGAACGAAGGTACAATTTGAACTTGGTACATAACTAGCCTAGACTGATTAGACCTTGAGGCTTATTTATGGAGAAGATTAGGAGAGTTTAGCCTGACATTATTTATAGTGTTTTGTGTGGTGTTGTGTCTTCAACCATGTGAGTTTTCTCCCCCTCTTCATTGATAAGTATAGGGAAATGCCCCTATTATGGCAGGCTAAACACAGAGATTACAGCAACAAACCAAAGAGGTACGCAGCCATGAAGAAACTTGTGGAATTTGTAAAGCCAACGATCCCCACGGCAACCGTGGAGAAGTTAAGGCTAAAAATTGGCAGCCTGAGGAGTACCTATTTCAGGGAGCGCAATAAGGTCCTGAAGTCCCAAGCATCTGGAGTTGCAGCAGATCAGGTCCATGTCCCCACGCTCTGGTACTATGACAGGCTCCATTTTCTCAAAGACCAGGCTAATTTAGGAAGTCACTCTCGACTCTTCCTTGCACGCGTCCTTCCATGCACGCCACCCCTGATGAGGCTTCCGAGGAGCAACCTGGGCCTTCCAGTCTGGAAGATGTGGAGGAGCCCAGCTTGTGGCAGGTATAGTAGTTTTGTAACCATTTTTGGGAATAATGAATGATGTTCACTTAATTCAGGATCCCCATTTGCTTAGTTCCTAACGTGTTTGACATATCAACAGACAGTAGTGTTGGAGACATTTGGGGCAAGAATCTAAACTGCTGGGCTGAGAATTGTATGGTTTTCTATTTGTAAACATTTTGCAACTAGATGAAAATTGTGTGTGTTTGATGAACAAATAACTCAAACTATGTCCCTTTTTCATACACAGGAAGACCTCAGCCAGGAGGTGGCTGTGGAATGTGGCAGTCAGGAGGAGGAAGGGGTTAGTGGCAGCCAAGAGGTGGGTAGTGGCAGCCAAGAGGGGGGTAGGCGTAGGAGCCTGTCTGTCTCCCAAGTCCCTCCCCTCCGCCTTCCCTACAAAAGGGGGAGAAGGGTGGGGGAGGTGGGAGAGTCAGCGCTCCAGCTGATCAGAGATGCTTCAGCCTCCCTACATGCCACACCCACCTACGAGGAGGCCTTTGGCTCCTTGGTTGCCACAAAAATGATGGGTATGGAGGTGGGGCAACGCAGCATGTGTGAGGGGGTCATCCTCAACGTCCTAAATAAGGGTATGGCTGGGGGGATGACCCCACTCACACATGTTTGCGATAGTGACCATGCTTTGTCTCCTCTTTCTGCCACCCCACCAGCACCACAGCCACAGCGTGCAAGGAAGCGTACAAGGAAGACCTGAGAGTGACGACCTGGATTCAGTCTGGTCTGAGAGAAGATGGAGCCTCTCGTAGTACCAGAGCCTGGGGACCTAGATGGCATCTGCTGCAGTTCCGGATGTTTTGGACTTCAGGACCAGATAGCACTCCCTTATTATTTAGATAGGTACTCCTCAGGCCCCCAATTTTAGAAGCTTCAAAAATGATGTTTGCCGTGGGTGTCCAAGGCTTTGCAAATTCCCCAAGTTTCTCCATCGCTGCGTTCCTCTTTGGTTTGTTGCTGAGACCTAAATAAAGGTATTTTCGATTAGAAAAAATCATTGCCTATGTGTTTTACTTTTCTACAATGACAGTTTATTTGTGAGTAGGCAGGTACATTTCACAAATCATAAAGTCCAATTAACAAGGGGCACCAACAACAAACAAACTCCTAGTAAATTTAAGCAACAAATAGAAATATGAATAATGTTGTTTTGCTAAGATGAGACACACAACCCCCCTCAAAAATCTAAATAAATTATCCTGAAAATATGTATTCCAAAAAAAAAAAAAAAAATGACAAATCATCCAAAAAATATAACAAAGATTCTTTTACGATCTGAGGAAAAATAAACATCTAGTCTAGAAATCCTGAAAACGAATAAAGAAATAAGTTTGTGAGAAGTGAGGGTGAATAGGAGCAGCTAAAACACGTCATTCTTCTTGCATTGTAAAGAAAAAGAGAATGCGCTGCATTAAAGACATTTTAACATTGCAGCGTGACGAATGTGCTGTGTCGATTAGGAACGGTAGTTTTACCTGACCGATCGCTTCCGTCACAGAATTTCTTCTGAGCATGCGTAGCACTTTGTCCGTCGGACTACGCTACACACGATCGGAATTGGTGTGATCGGACTTTGTTGTCGAAAAATCTATCCAGCAGGAGATAGAACATTGTCCGATAGGACAGAATCCGTCGGACAATCCGATGGAAAACTGTCCGATGGTGCCTACACACGGTCGGAAAATTTCCGACAACATTGTCCGATAGGACAGAATCCCAAATCGGAAAATCCGACCGTGTGTATGGGGCTTAAAAGGTTAAACCTCTTTTCTTCTAATTTTAATGAGTGGCCACGTATCTTGTTAAACTCTCTTCCGCAAAAAAGTTTTATCCCTATTGTGGGGTCACCAGTATGGTATTTGTAAATTTAATTCATATCTCCTCTCAAGCGTATTCTCCACAGAATAAGTTCAGTGCTTGCAACCTTTCTTCATAACTAATGTCTTCCAGAGCCTTTATTAGCTTCGTCCTTCTTATTTGTACTCGCTTTTATCCCTGGAGTTAATCCCTTTTTTAATGCATGCCAATATTCTGTTTGCTTTGGTAGCAGCACCTTGGCATTGCATGCCATTGCTGAGCCTATCTACTAGGACCCCCAGGTCCTTTTCCATCCTAGATTACCCCAGAGTGTATAGATTACATTCATATTTTTGCCACCCAAATGCATTATTTAAATTTTTTCTACATTAAACCTCATTTGCCATGTAGTTGCCCAACCCATTAATTTGTTCAGATCTTCTTGTAAGGTTTGTACATACTGTGGAGAAGTTATTGCCCCGCTTAGCTTGTATCTTCCGCAAATACATAGATTGAACTGTTTACCCCATCCTCCAGGTCGTTTATGAACAAATTAAATAGGATTGGTCCCAGCACAGAACCCTGTGGGACCGCACTACTCACCCCTTACCGTTCCCTGTATTCCATGCCATCGGACCTTATTTTGTACAGTAAAAAAACGTTTATGGGGAACTGTGTCAAATGCTTTTGCAAAGACCAGATACCAGAAAGGAACACTATTAGAGTTGAGCGGACACCTGGATGTTCGGGTTCGGTCGAACTTCGAACTTTTGAGGACTAAAACGGCTCTAAAAAAGTAATGGAAAGGGCTAGAGGGCTGCAAATGGCAGCAAAATGTTGTTAAGAGCATGACAAGTGCTATGCAAACAAATGTGGATAGGGAAATAACTTAAAATAACATAAAATACATAAAAATTTAAAATATGCTGGAGACCCCCTTCTCAGAAGAAGAGGTACAGGAAGTCATTAAGAACCTCAAGTCAGGTTCTGCTCCAGGCCCCGATGGTCTCCCTAACCCCTATTACAAGACATTTACCACCACCCTGACTCCACATTTGACAAAAATGTTAACGCAAAGACACAGGGAACCCCACTTGATCCTCACCTAAACACAGCCTACATTGCAGTAATACCGAAACCAGATAAAAACCCAGAAGAAGTCAGTAATTATAGACCCATCTTCCTCATCAATAGCGACTTAAAAATCCTTACCAAACTCCTTGCAAATTGTCTAGCTTCCTTCATTAACCAATATGTTCATAAGGATCAAGTTGGGTTCATCCCAGGCAGACAGGCCCCTGATCAGATCAGAAGAGCCATAGTCTCCATCCTCCAGAAAAACTTGCCAGGAGGTCCAAAACAATCAGGCATGCTTTTATCACTGGTCTCCTGACCATACATCTTAACAATCCTTGAATGTTGGGTCTTTGGCGACAGGTTTATGGGCCTGATCCAAGCTCTTTATTCAAATCCAAAAGCCTACATTAGGCTTCAAGGCCACTACTCCAAACCAATACATAAAGCTAAAGGCACCAGACAAGGCTGTCCTTTATCTCTGCTAATCTTTGCAATAGCAATTGAGACACTCGCCATCTCTATTCTCCGGGACCCCAACATACAAGGAGTTCAATGTGGCTCTCAGGTTCACAAATGTGGCCTGTTTGCAGACGACATCCTTCTAATCCTTACCTCCCCTATAACCTCTCTCTCCAATGTTTGCCACTCCTTAGATGAATTTTCCAAGATCTCAGGCCTACGAGTAAGTCACAAGCCCTTAACATTTCCCTTCCGCCAGACACTGTACACCTCTTACAAAAGAACTTTAATTTCCAATGGAGTACCTCTTCCATTAAATACCTGGGAATCAACCTCACAGCAAAAACAGAAGAAAAATGTATTATTCTTGTGATACAAAATAAAATACTTTGAAATAAAAAAAAAATAATCTTGACCTAGGAGGACGAGGTCCATATGGAGTAGGAGGTTGAGGTGGATGAAGCGGTGTAGGTGGAAGCGGCGGTGGAGGAGGACGAGGTAGCCAACACTGGTTTTTTGTTTTTAATTTTTTTTTTTTTTTTAATTAGGGTACACCCCAAAAGACAAAATACAACAATGGCTGGGTAAGGCCGGTGATGTGTCGAATTCTGTCCACGTCGGATAGTATCCACCCTGTACTGCGCTTGCGCAGTACGGAGGACAAGGGGATTCGGAAAATCTCCGAAGACGAACGGCGAAGACGAACGGCGACTGCGCCCTGAGTCCAGGTTCAAGCCCCACCATCCAAGTGGACATAGAGTTAGAATAAAAAATTGGCGAGCGAAGCGAGGCCGTGCCCGAAGCGTGGCGAGCGAAGCGTGAGGCCCTGTTACTATGTGCTACCGTATGTCAACTTGGATGGTGGGGCTTGAACCTGCAATCACTGCGTAGGCGCTGTTCATCTTTGGAGATTTTTGGAATCTCCTTGTCCTCCATACTGCACAAGCTACTCACACGTACAGATATGCAGGAAACACTGTAAAATATTTATTTTTGCCCTAAATGGGTGTTTTTAGAATAGCAGAATAGAGCAACAGTATCTAAAGTATCTCACGCGTACAGATATGCAGAAAATGCTATTCAAAAAAAAAATTTTTTGCCCTAAATTATTATTTTTTGGAATAGAAAAACAGTATCTAAGGTGTGTATCTCACGCGTACAGATATGCAGGAAACACTGTAAAATATTTCTATCTGCCCTAAATGGGTGTTTTTAGAATAGCAGAATAGACCAGCAGTATCTAAAGGGTGTATCTCACAGTAACATATGCAGTGCTGGTGCACTGAGCTTGCATAAAATGCCCGCCAACGCCAACCTAACTAACAGACAGATAAAAGTTATCTTTTCTCTGGCACTGGGCTCAGGGCAGTGTAAAAAGATTGTGCACTGCACCCACACAAGAAAATCAAGGTAGATCGCTGAGTAATTTGATTTCTGAATCAGGACTCCTATCTAATTCTCTCCCTCAAAGCAGCGGCAGCAACCTTTCCCTACACTATCTAAAGCAGAGTGACGTCCTGTGCTATGTGCCTCTAGCTTATATAGAGGCTGGGTCACATGCTCCACTGGCCAATCACAGTCATGCCATTATTAGGCATGGCTGTGATGGCTTCTAAGGGCACACGAGTTAAACAAATGTTGATTGGCTGCCTGCAGCTTTTTAAAAAGCGCCATTACATTGCCGAACACCAAACTCAAACCCGAACATACAGTAAATTGTTTGGATCCTGGGACCAAAAACCCAAAAGTCCGGTACGAACCCGAACTTTACAGTTTGGGTCCGCTAAACCCTAAACACTATATAATTTAACAAAAAAAGGTTGTTTATTAACCACTTTCAGACCGGACCAATTTGCAGCCAAAGGACCAGGCCCTTTTTGCGATTCGGCACTGCGACGCTTTAACTGACAATTGCGCTGTCGTGCGACGTGGCTCCCAAACAAAATTGGTGTCCTTTTTTTCCCACAAATAGAGCTTTCTTTTGGTGGTATTTGATCGCCCCTGTGGTTTTTATTTTTTGCGCTATAAACAAAAATAGAGCGATAATTTTGAAAAAAATGCATTATTTTTACTTTTTGCTATAATAAATATCCCCAAAAAATATATAAAAAAAACATTTTTTTTCCTCAGTTTAGGCTGATACTTATTCTTCTACATATTTTTGGTAAAAAAAATCGCAATAAGCGATTATTGATCGGTTTGCGCAGAAGTTATAGCGTTTACAAGATAGGGGATAGTTTTATAGCATTTTTATTAATAATTTTTGTTTATTAGTAATGGCGGAGATCTGCGATTTTTTTTGTGACTGCAACATTATGGCGGACACATCGGACATTTTTGACACATTTTTGGGACCATTGTAATTTTTACAGCAATTAATGCTATTTAAATGCATTGATTCCTGTATAAATGACACTGGCAGTGAAGGGGTTAACCACAAGGGGGCAGTGTAAGGGTTAAGTATGCCTAGGGGTGTGTTTCTTACTGTGGGGGGGCGTGGCTGTCAGCTAGTGAATGCTGATCTCTGCTCCAATCACAGGGAGCAGAGATCGGCGTCACTAGTTGCTAGGCAGAACGGGGAGATGCTGTTTATCTCGGCATCTCCCCGTTCAGCCTTCCCGTGAGACGATCGCGGGGGCCCCCGCGGCGATCGAGTCCGCGGGGACCGCGATCGGACTCACGGGGGTCCCGGCCGGCGCGGGAGCGCGCCGCTCCCGGCGCGCTTCCGATGGCACGAACAGGCAGAAAGGAGGGACTTATATATACGCCCTCCTGCCTGTACGTGCCATTCTGCCGACGTATATCGTCATGCGCCAGTCGGCAAGTGGTTAAATATTACAAAATTTGATAAAAGGGTACATAAATAAAAACAAGAGAATTAGGAGCTCTCATTTATATAACCTCAGGTATAAAAATATATATTCCCTATACTGCCAAGTCAAACAAGGACAACGTTTTGCTGTCGCTTCTTCAGGACCTATTTCCATTGACTGCAAGCAAAGGGATTCTGCATGGGGAAAAAGAACAGTATCAAAAGGATGACACATGCAGACAAATCACATATAATATAAACCCCATAGAGGGTATGGAGACAAAATATATGGGGTATCACTTGCATAGTAAATAGAGCCCTCTCATAAGTGGTGTGCCATGTGTTACCCAGGCGCAACCAGATCAGAACCACCCAGGAAATACCTCTAATGTCCCAATCTGAGAAGGACAAAAATGTGATGCAGGGAAAATATAATATATAATAAATCCCCAAATAAAGATATGGGGTAAGATATATTAATAACTGCATCTTAGCAAGGTACTCACAGGACCAGCAGATTCAAAACAACACTACATTGAGGTGACTATTCCTTCTCCACAGTATCTAGGGCCACACTCCTCTTGATTAGGGATGAGCCGAACACCCCCGGGTTCGGTTCGCACCAGAACCTTCGAACCGACCGAAAGTTCGCGCGAATTTTCGAACCCTATACGTTATAATGGACGCGAACGTTCGAAATCAAAAGTGCTAATTACAACGGCCAATATGCATGTTAATGTCATAAAACAGGTTTGGGGACCCGGGTCCTGCCCCAGGGGACATATATCAATGCAAAAAGAACTTTTAAAAACGAACGTTTTTTCGGGAGCAGTCATTTTAATGATGCATAAAGTGAAAAAAAAAAAGTGAAATTTTCCTTTAAATATGGTACCTGGGGGGTGTCTAAAGTATGCCTGTGAAGTGGCATGTGTTTCCCGTGTTTAGAACTGTCCTTGCACAAAATGTCATTTGTAAAGGAAAAAAAGAAGCCATTTAAAACCACTTGCGGCTTTAGGTTTGTTCTTAAGTAGAATCTGAACAGGTACATTATGAAGTGTAGCTCCATCCCAAAAAAATCTATTTTTAAGCTTTTTGGAGAACATAGGGAGGGGTTATCACCCCTGTAACATTTGCTGTCTTTGCACATCTGTTCAGAACATGTCACCTAACTTTCCGTCCCAATGACAAATGTTTTTGGAAAAAGTGGGGTTTTAATTGAAACAAGGATTGGTGATAAAGTATCAGTAGAGAGGAGATACCTTTTTCCCAAATTAAATCTAACAGGATAGAATTTCCCTTCCTAGGGGTAGATTTCCTCTCACTTCCTGTTTTCTCTTTCCATTTGCAAGTAGGAGTCGTTTGTAAGTTGGATGTTTGAAAGTAGGGGCCTGGCGTATATACTCTGCAGAAATTTGCCCTATTAGATGTTGGTGTAGCCACAAGACTGGTGGGCACAGGAATGGGCCCTGCTGTGAGATAATAGATCAAGATTTGTAATTGCATGCACCTGTTGAACAGGGCAGAAAAATTGGGGGTGGTGGTGGTGGTGGTGGACGGTGTTGCCACAAGACTGTAAGCTCTCACAGTTACTCTTGGTGGGCGCAGGAATGGGCCCTGCTGTGAGTTATTAGATCAAGATTTGTAATTGCAAGCACCTGATGAACAGGGCAGAAAAATTGGGCCTTTGGCGGTGGTGGTGGACGGTGTTGCCACAAGACTGTAAGCTCTCACAGTTACTCTTGGTGGGCGCAAGAATGGGCCCTGCTGTGAGTTATTAGATCAAGATTTGTAATTGCATGCACCTGTTGAACAGGGCAGAAAAATTGGGGGTGGTGGTGGTGGTGGACGGTGTTGCCACAAGACTGTAAGCTCTCACAGTTACTCTTGGTGGGCGCAGGAATGGGCCCTGCTGTGAGTTATTAGTTCAAGATTTGTAATTGCAAGCACCTGATGAACAGGGAAGAAAAATTGGGCCTTTGGCGGTGGTGGTGGACGGTGTTGCCACAAGACTGTAGGCCCTCATAGTTACTCTTGGTGGGCGCAGGAATGGGCCCTGCTGTGAACTATTAGATCAAGATTTGTAATTACCCGCCCCTGTTAAACAGGGGCTGAAAAATTGTGCCTTAGGCACTGGTGCTGGTGCCACAACACTGCAACCCCTCACAGATACTGTACTTGGAGCACAGCAGTCACACGTGTTGCGAAGCATTTTTTTAAAAAATTGTAAGTACACGCCCCTGTTAAACAGGGGCTGAAAAATTGTGCCTTAGGCACTGGTGCTGGTGCCACAACACTGCAACCCCTCACAGATACTGTACTTGGAGCACAGCAGTCACACGTGTTGCAAAGCATTTTTTTAAAAAAATTGTAAGTACACGCCCCTGTTAAACAGGGGCTGAAAAATTTGCCTTAGGCACTGGTGCTGGTGCCACAACACTGTAACCCCTCACAGATACTGTACTTGGAGCACAGCAGTCACACGTGTTGCGAAGCATTTTTTTAAAAAAATTGTAAGTACACGCCCCTGTTAAACAGGGGCTGAAAAATTTGCCTTAGGCACTGGTGCTGGTGCCACAACACTGCAACCCCTCACAGATACTGTACTTGGAGCACAGCAGTCACACGTGTTGCGAAGCATTTTTTTAAAAAATTGTAAGTACACGCCCCTGTTAAACAGGGGCTGAAAAATTTGCCTTAGGCACTGGTGCTGGTGCCACAACACTGCAACCCCTCACAGATACTGTACTTGGAGCACAGCAGTCACACGTGTTGCCAAGCATT
The DNA here is from genome assembly GCA_028564925.1 of Lithobates sylvaticus. Lineage (NCBI taxonomy): Eukaryota > Metazoa > Chordata > Amphibia > Anura > Ranidae > Lithobates > Lithobates sylvaticus. The sequence continues at coordinate 328,444,631 of CM053028.1, read as the reverse complement.
TTTTTATAAAAATTGTATGTACACGCCCCTGTTAAACAGGGGCTGAAAAATTGTGCCTTAGGCACTGGTGTGGTGGCATGGATCATTGAGGAGGAGGAAGAGGATAGTCAGTGAACATAAGAGGACAGTCACTCAGCATCAGCATAGGCAGTCTTGAAGGGATGTGATATTAAAAATTATTCGGTTATATCCGCCTCAGGTGCCTGGTAGCTGGTGGTGATCCAAGACTGATTCATTTTGATGAAGGTCAGTCGATCAACCGAGGCGGTGGACAGGCGCACCCTATGATCGGTGACAAATCCTCCAGCAGCACTGAATGTGCGTTCGGAAAGAACGCTGGAGGCAGGACAGGCCAGTAGCTCAATTGCATACTGTGCAAGCTCTGGCCAGTGATCCATCCTCAGGACCCAGTAAGCCAGAGGATTTTCGGTGGGAAAGGTGTCCAAGTCTGACCTTGCCCCAAGGTATTCCTGCACCATGTATATCAGACGCTGGCGATGGTTGCTGGAACCGATCATACCTTGGGGCTGCGGACTAAAAAATTGTCTGAACGCATCGGTCAGACGTCCACCTTCCCCACCGCTCCTTCTGCTACTGACCGAAGCCTCAGCAACTCGTCGCCCAGGACCAGGAGTTTGTAGCCTCCCAGTTTCTGGGAACGCGTTGCACAGACCTTTCTGCAAGGCCTCCCTGAGATGTCTCATCCTCTGCTCCCTCTGCGACGGCAAGATAAGGTCCGCAACCTTACCCTTGTACCGCGGATCAAGGAGAGTGGCCAGCCAGTAATGGTCCCTCTCCTTGATCTGAAGAACACGAGGATCCTTCCGCAGGCTTTGCAGGATCAGGGAGGCCATGCAGCGTAGGTTAGCTGAGGCATTCGGTCCGGAGTCTTCTGGGTCACTGAGGATGACATGATCGCCAGCCACCTCCTCCCAGCCACGTACAAGTCCACTGGTTTGTTGGGACTGTACATCATCCCTAAAAGACTGCTGCTGCTGATGCTGAGTGCCAGGCTCCACCTCCATGCTCACACAATCCTCCTCCTCCTCCTCCTCCTCCTCCTCCTCATCCTCTTCCTGTGTGATGGGTGGGACAGAAGGAACACTGTCCGGATAAAGGGGGCCTTGAGAGGCAAGGAAGTCCTCCTCTTCCTGCCTCTGTTCTGCCTCAAGTGCCCTGTCCATTATCCCACGCAGCGTATGCTCCAACAGGTGGACAAGAGGGACAGTGTCACTGATGCATGCACTGTCACTGCTCACCATCCTCGTGGCCTCCTCAAATGGTGAGAGGACAGTGCATGCATCCCTGATCATGCTCCACTGACGTGGGGAAAAAAAACCAAGCTCCCCTGACCCTGTCCTGGTGCCATAGTCGCAAAGGTACTCATTGATGGCCCTCTGCTGCGTGTGCAGTCGCTGCAGCATGGCCAACGTTGAGTTCCACCTGGTGGGCATGTCACATATTAGGCGGTTCTTGGGCAGGTTCAGCTCCTTTTGCAGCTCAGTCAGCCGAGCACTGGCATTATAAGATCGGCGGAAATGCACACAGACTTTCCTGGCCTGCCTCAGGACATCCTGTAAGCCTGGGAACCTGCCCAAGAACCGCTGCACCACCAGGTTGAGGACGTGAGCCATGCAGGGCACATGGGTGAGCTGCCCTGTCGCAGGGCGGAGAGGAGGTTGGTGCCATTGTCAGAAACGACCATTCCTGGCTTAAGCTGACGTGGCGTCAACCACCTCTCGGCCTGCCCCTGCAGAGCTGCCAGAACCTCTGGCCCAGTGTGGCTCCTGTCCCCCAAACACACCAGCGCAAGCACGGCATGGCATCTTTTTGCCTGCGTACTTGCGTAGCCCCTTGTACGCCTACGGAGCACCGCTGGTTCCAAGGACAGAGCACTGGAGGAAGAAGAAGAGGAGGGGGTGGAGGAGAGAGGTGTGTCACAACCAGTAGCAGTAGTAGCGTTTTGGAGGCGTGGTGGCGGAACAACCTCCAACACTACTGCACCTTGTCCTGCATCCCTCCCAGCTGCCAATAGAGTGACCCAATGGGCCGTGAAAGAAAGGTACCGTCCCTGTCCATGCCTGCTGGACCATGAGTCAGCGGTAATATGCACCTTACCGCTGACCGCCCTGTCCAGCGAGGCATGGACATTGCCCTCCACATGCCGGTAGAGAGACGGAATCGCCTTCCGTGAGAAAAAGTGGCGTTTGGGAACCTGCCACTGAGGAACCGCACATTGAACAAACTCACGGAAGGGGGCCGAGTCTACCAACTGAAAAGGCAGCAGTTGAAGTGCTAGCAATTTAGCCAGGCTAGCATTCAACCGCTGGGCATGTGGATGGCTGGGAGTGTACTTCTTTCTACGGTCCAGCAGCTGGGGCAGGGAAATTTGCCTGCTGCAATCGGACGTCGGTGTACTGCAAGTACTTGGTTGTGACACACCTAATTCTACACCTTCAGTCCTCTCAGAGCAGCTTTCAGAGAGGACTGAAGGTGTAGTGGGGATGGAGATCCCAGCTGAGGAGGAGCAAGGAGAGGTCCGCTTAGTTCTTTGGTGTGGGTCTTTTATGTGTGCCTGCCAACGAGCTGCATGGCAGGTCACCATATGTCTGGTCATGCTTGTGGTGCCCAAGCGGCTGATGTTTTGGCCACGCGAGATACGCTTGAGACAAATATTGCAAATAGCAGTGGTGCGATCTGATGCACTCGTCTCAAAAAAGGCCCACACCAAAGAACTTTTCTGATAACGTGCAGAGGCAGCGCCCTGCACAGGCGGAGCTCTGCGGTGTTGTACAGTTGCTGTGCTGGCCTCTACCTGGCCTCCAGGGGGCATCCTGCCTCGTTGGACATGTGACGCCGCATCCTCCTCCTCCTCGTCCTCCTCCTCATCCTCTCTCCCTTCAGGCACCTGGAGTCAGTGACCTTATCATCCCCTCCCTCTTCACCACTAGAGCAAACCTGGCAGTAAGCTGCAGCTGGTGGAACAGTACTGCCAGATTCCTCAAGCTGGGTATCATCATCCGAGCCTTCGAATCGTTGGGCATCCTCCTGGAGCATGTACCCAACACTGTGCTCAAAGAGTTCGGGGGACTCCTCAGGAGGACATGGTGGGTCTAGGGAAGGGGTGGCTGATGATGCTCTGCCAGTACCCTGAGCCTGGGTGAGAGAGGATGAGGAGGATGAGGAGGGCTTGGTCATCCATTCTACCAAGCCTTCAGCATGATGCGGCTCCACATGTCCAGCTGCCGAAAACAAAGACGCGCGTGTCCCATGGCCACGTGCTGATGACGATGCACGACCACGTCCACGGCCACGGCCACGTCCACTAGAAACAGAGCCTGCCTGCCCTGTGTTCTTGGCTCTGCACGCTCTGCCTCCCCTTGGCGGTCTTCCAGCCATTGTAGTCGGTAGTCCTGTGGGTGCTGCTGAGAAGAATATATAGGAGCTCTGTGTGATGCCACTAACACACTAGAAGTCCTATGGGTGCTTCTGCAAAGAAAATAGAGGAGCTCTGTGTGATGCCACTAACACACTAGAAGTCCTATGGGTGCTTCTGCAAAGAAAATAGAGGAGCTCTGTGTGATGCCACTAACACACTAGAAGTCCTGTGGGTGCTGCTGAGAAGAAAATATAGGAGCTCTGTGTGATGCACTAACACACTAGAAGTCCTATGGGTACTTCTGCAAAGAAAATAGAGGAGCTCTGTGTGATGCCACTAACACACTAGAAGTCCTGTGGGTGCTGCTGAGAAGAAAATATAGGAGCTCTGTGTGATGCCACTAACACACTAGAAGTCCTATGGGTGCTTCTGCAAAGAAAATAGAGGAGCTCTGTGTGATGCCACTAACACACTAGAAGTCCTGTGGGTGCTGCTGAGAAGAAAATAGAGGATCTCTGTGTGATGCCACTAACACACTAGAAGTCCTATGGGTGCTTCTGCAAAGAAAATAGAGGAGCTCTGTGTGATGCCACTAACACACTAGAAGTCCTGTGGGTGCTGCTGAGAAGAAAATATAGGAGCTCTGTGTGATGCCACTAACACACTAGAAGTCCTATGGGTACTTCTGCAAAGAAAATAGAGGAGCTCTGTGTGATGCCACTAACACACTAGAAGTCCTGTGGGTGCTTCTGCAAAGAAAATAGAGGAGCTCTGTGTGATGCCACTAACACACTAGAAGTCCTGTGGGTGCTTCTGCAAAGAAAATAGAGGAGCTCTGTGTGATGCCACTAACACACTAGAAGTCCTGTGGGTGCTGCTGAGAAGAAAATAGAGGAGCTCTGTGTGATGCCACTAACACACTAGAAGTCCTATAGGTGCTTCTGGG